>VTPC01000711.1:5354-42096 GCA_011009095.1 Ignelater luminosus | reverse complement strand
ATTAAACACCTTTCAATGCAACACAACCTAAAACTTAACACGAGTAAATCAAAACTATTAGTGTTTGGTAACAAAAAAATATTACAGCACCAGATTTAAATCTCAACATAAATATAGATAACGAACTTTTACCAGTAGTCGACTCTGCAAGAAATCTCGGTATTATATTAGACACAAAGTACGTTTTAGGCTACACGTTACAAAACTATTGCAAAAAACCTATTCCTCGTTAAAATTACTATACGCAAATTGTGATATTTTAAACTCTGCTTACAGAATCTTTAGTCTTATCGCACTTTAATTACTGCAGTTTTATTTATGGTCCTTGCTTAGAAATGTATGATAAAAATCGCATACAGAAGGTTCAAAACTGGTGTTGTCGATTCATCTGCAATCTACGGAAATATGATCATGTATCTAATAGCATTAGCGAGCTCAAATGGCTGAAAATGGAAAATCGTTATAAATACCAGTTGGGTTCGTATACACATGCTCTATTAACTTCCATGCAGCCATCTGCTAGCCTTTCTGATAGATTGGTCATTAGGTCTCAAATTCATTGCTCACAATACCGCAGCATTCAACAACTTTGTTTCGCAGAGGATTTACTTATAATGCTGTCTCAGTATATAACTCGATTCCCTCTCACATAAAAAATCTTGGTTTAAATAGATTTAAAAGCTCCTTAAAAAATCATTTTTTGAGTCTGCAATAACCACCATGCGTATGTCTAACTACCTAAATCAGAACAAATTAAATCAGAACAAATTAATTTAATCTTTATGTGCTATTTTTATATATTTTGCGTAGTCTCCTGGTTAAATAGAGTAGCCAGCGGTTAGATTTCGCCAGGAGGCTACAGATATTGTATTTTTCTTTTTATATTATTTTCAATAAAGGCGATTATTATTATTATTATTATTATTTACTAAAGCATGGACTGCATTGGTCATTAGCCCAGTAAAAGCTAGGAACCATATACTTTCGCTGCACCTTACCCCATTTTTATTAAAAGTGAAAATTGAATTTATATATTTTTATTCAAGACACAAACAATAATCTTATAATAAATATCAAAGTATTACATAGTCATATTTAGTAAGTTGAATTAAAACAAAATAAAAGGCAGAAAGAAACTGTTTAGCTTGTTGTTCACAGTATCTCTGTCTCAATTTTTTACTGTACTTAGCCATGTTGAGTATGATTCTATTATAAAGATACAAAAGATAATTTTATTAAATTATTAAAGTTGAAAACTTCATTTTCAAACCAAAATGATTGTATTAATCTGTCTTTAATCTTCATTAAAAACTAGAAACCGAGAATACGAATTTTAAAAATCCATTCACCACACCAACAAGATTACGAGAATATAGACTGAGCCATTAAAAAGAAAACTGCGCTCTTTAGCTGTAGTACATATATTATTCTGACTGGGTCAGTTCATATCAGCACTTGTCATTTTAGTTTATAAATGACAAATGTGCTAGATGGGCATTTTAGATTTCCATTTCCAACTATTATTTTGACATTTATTTTGCGTGTTTCAAATTAATTAGAAAATTACTTATATTTCCTCATCTTGTGTAAAATGTCGCCAAAAAGTCTGCACCATATGGGAAAAATTTTTATTGAATGACTTATGGAAAATTAGTGTCCGGCATCGGGTCTTGCTTGCTTCAGAATCAAAAATACCCTAATCAAAAGTAATCATGTGGTCTCCATTACCTGTCAAATTTGACATTTTCAGAAAGAATATCCAAAAAATAAACTTATTTGATCGAATTTTGAAAAACGTTATGAGACAAAAATGTATGCAAATTTTCAAAAGCCTACCGCGATTTTCATATTGTCTCCTTTATTTCGCTTTTCCTTATTTGTTAATCAATAAAATTCGATCCAATCTAATTCAAAACACTTATTGATTAGTTACATATTGCACAATACTCATTTCAGGGTCTAGATAATCTTTGCCTCATTTTTATGTAAAAAATAAAAATGGAGCTTTGGTAAAGTGGCACACTTGGTGCGAAGGTCATCTCATTTATACAGATAAACGCATAAACCCGATTTGTAATCAGGGCGTGCATTGCATGCATATGTACATACAGGCCAACTTTTGTAAAAAGGCATTTGGGTATGCGTAGAAGACAGACAAAGCGAGTCTGTGTGCGGTAGAGATAGAGGTATTGCAAATAGCGAAAGTACACTCGGGGTAAAAAAATATTTCAAAACTAAAACTACTCAATTTGCATACACCTTTTATTATTTTATAGAATGCATGTTGTAAATTGTTTACACATTACCTTCAGATTTTCCAATCTTTTTGAACGCTTTAGCTGTATTTTAATTTGTTCTACAGGTAAATAATAAACAAAATTCAACTTTATGTTAAAATCAAATAAAAAAATAAATAACACTCAACTTAAGTTATAAAATAATAAAATTAATCTCTTTACTTTTTTTTTACAATTACATATCGTTACAGAGGAATAACTTGGATTATGTTCAGTTTTGTGTCAATTTAGTAATAAAGAAATCAAATAAAACGTATAGTGCATCCTATTACGGTCTGTTCAGAAATAATACCGCAGAAAATTCAAAACGTGACAAGAAAAAGTACTTTTTACTTAGATGCGCTTTTGAAATACGTAGAAACTGTTAATGCTCTTGTTTGCTTTTAGTTGCTAACACAGGTTTTGTGGACATTTCATAAAATACATATATTAAGATGAATAAATTAAAGAGTTCTAGTTGTAAAGAACCATTGTCAAAATAAACAGTTTTGCTAATCCTTTAATGGTTGATGACAAAATTTATGATTTAAGAGGGTATTGTGTCTGAATGAATTCTTTTACTTATTGTTGTATTTTGTGAGAAAGGTCGAGAGAATTTAAATACTGGAAATTTTAAATTTGTTAAATTACTTTTAAAAGATGCCGAAAGCTTCTGTACCTGACAATTAGAGAAACATGCTGCACTAAGGACATTAACATATTAGAAGCAATTTGAGAGACCACAAGACTCCTAATTAACTATCTGAAAATGCAGAAATTCCTGAATTTTTTTCATTGTTGTCTTTTCTTATAAACCTAGAACATTTAGGAACTGCGAAGTGGCTACGGGTTTCTTAAATGTATTTTAGTAGCATAATACTTAATAAAAATCATTACGTTTATAAAGTTTGTTTTTGTTTTCGTTTGATAATTCTGATGCAAAACAGCAGAATAAAGTTTTTATTTTGCTTAACAAAATTTTATTTTTGAATGCGTAAGCTTGAGTGTTTTTTATGGTTCCGAGTATTAACGTCCATTGTGGGATAGATCGGAAACCGAGTATTAAAAAGAAAATTTTTCGAAAGTTAAATATAATTACTTGAATCTAGATCTTACCCAGTACTAATTATAAGACTGTGTACACTTTTTTGCTAGAAGTTCCAGGTTGTGGAGATGAAACCTTTTGATGAATGTCATCTGGCAATTCTTCTACCTCCGAAAGATTATCGTCTTCTACTTCCATTTCGTCACTTTCATCAGATGTATCCAAGTCACTATCATCACTATTCTCAGTTAAATTAATTATTAATTTGTCCACCACTATATCAACCATAGGTTCCTTTGTCATAAACTCTTTTTCAATTCGCTTTGAGTGCTCACATTCTGACTTCCAGTTTTCTACTGTAAACTGCTCGAAAAACCGGTCACATAATTTTGTCACTTCGTTCATACTAAATTTTACATTTCTGGAAGCCACATATGACTTCATTGCCGCCCACACTAACTCAATGGGATTTAGATCTGGATGGTAGGGCGGCAATCTTAGTACATCATGACCTGCATCATTTAGTAGCTTGTCAATTTTAAATTGTTTATATCTTGGTTTATACAGTTTGATGATGTTGTACAGTTCCGGTTTCAACATGTTTTCATCAAACGAGATCTGCCGCTCTTTTAGCCACTTTTTCATGACATCCTTTGTGGAGGATGAAGTCGGACACTTATCAACTTGTTTGTTATGATAAGGGGCATTATCAATAACTAACACGCTGTTTGGTGGTAAATTTGGCAAAAGCTTTTCCTTAATCCATTTTTCATAATTATCATAGTTCATCTCATTATGATAATCCCCTGTGCTGCAATTCGATTTCCATTTAACATAACATTTCGATATAAATCCATCTTCACCTCCAGCATTAAGAATAATTAGTTGAGATCCCTTAGAAATTGGTTTTTTTATGCCTTCATTACATGTGTCGCTCCATGTTTTCTCTTGAGTATGGGAAGAATGTATATAAGTTTCATCCATATAAATGATAGGTCGTCGTTCTTCTCGGTATTTCTTCATCTTTCTTAAAAACATTAATTCCAAGATGCCTTACTTCATGATTTTCCATTAGAAGTTTTCTGTTGTTCTCAAACTTTTTCCACTTGAACCCTATCTGTCTTATTTCTTTCCTTAATTTGTCTTTATACCCTTTATAGTCATTATCTTCACAAAACTTTTTATGTACCCTTGTAAGCGTTGGTATTACACCTTCGGTAGCATGAAAATTAATAATCATTCGACGCAGCACACCCTTGTCAAAATCATCCAGAGCTACCTTTGATTTTCTGTTCTTTCTAATTTTGTTAGGTGTAGAAAATGATGGTTTTTCACCCTTTTCGATTTCTCTACACTCCTTAGCAATACGATTTATGGTCCGCAAACTTATGCCAGTAGCAGCAGAAACTCGTTGCTGTACCTGTAGAAAGAACGTAATATCTAGTTGAATCGGGAATTGCTATAAGCTACAAAAGAAGCAATCATTACTATCTTGTAAGTACATAAAAACGTATGAGTTATGTTGTTAAATATGCAAAACAATTATGGTTGTGTGGTTAGCATTATTTCAGCGATATTATTGGAGCGTAAGATACATTAATTACTACAATAAAACTCATGTTTGATATAATAAATATTTAACTGAAAAGTACTTGTTTTACTTACCTTTGAGAGTGGTATCATGGGTGCACCTGCATCGGCTTCTCTCTTCATAAACTGTAGTATAGAGTTTATAATTTTCCGGCTTTTACTGTCCAAAACCATATTTAAACTTAAACAATACCCTAAGCACTAATTAAAACAGTCTTAAATAAAAACACTAAACTAACTAAACAACACTAAATTAAACAAACTAAATTAACAATACTATAAAACAAATACAACAACACCTAGTCTATGAATTAAACAAAATCAAAACAAACTTGGCAAAAATGCTTTTTACTGTGACTGTACCGATGTAAACACCACGAAGGAGCCAAAGCAAATGAGCTCCCCACTACTACGCCTACGCTGTCCAGTGCGCATCGTCAAGCCAAATGCCATTCTACAAACGCTGGCCTGTACTACATATCTTATCGCATCTTCCATATTAGATTGAATTTTTCGGGCATTCCTTCTAAAAATGTCAAATTTGATAGGTAATAGAGACCACATGATTACTTTTAATTAGGTCATTTTTAGTTCTGAAGCAAGCAAATCCTGATGCCGGAAATAACTTTTCCACAAGTCATTCAATAAAAATTTTTCCTAAATGGTGCAGACTTTTTGGCGGACACAGTATATATTAAAAAATACATATTATCATTTAAAAACGATTTATATATTGAATTCATCACATTAATATTAATGTGTTTCTCAGCGAAAGAGATGCCGAATTAATATTAATATGTCCAGGAAAAAGCAAAAATAATATATTTGTAATGAATAACATTAATGTTAAATAATTACTAAAAACTTATTTGTACAATATACAGCTATTTATTACATATCATCTAGTTTCCTATTAACTTAAGACATTCTAGAGAATTCGAGAATAAAACAAGTGAAAAAGAAATATTTAAGAACAAGTCAAAACAATACTGGAAACAAGTAACGTAAAATTAAAGAAATGCCATTCAAAAAGATTTAAAATAACCATGTATACATTTACATTAATAATTAGTGAACATACGATATAATTTTTGTTACTTATTTGAGTTACCTATTTTCGGAGAATTTGTAATTTCTGGTAGTGTCTGCCAATTAATTTTAGCTGTTAAAAATATTTCAGAAATATTTCCTATGATGTTGTTATAATACAAGAAAAAATTCTTCAACATTACATATTTATGCGTTTTAACTTCTTTCTATCTTGAAACAATCAAAGACTGACAGCTGTTGATACTTGACATTCTCATCGGCCGCAAAACAAACAATTTTTTGATAACGACTTCAATGCATATTTGATTATTATGGAACTCTACATTTTAGTTTTCCTAATTTCTACAGTATAAAAAATTAAAAATAAAAAGAAACATACGAATGCAAAAACCCTATGAACATTTTTGCTCAAAAAAATTAGGTGTGCAATTGGACATTAAAAATTTACACTGAAATCTCTATGGTGTGTGACCCAATGGTGCACCTGGTATACATTTACATTAACAAATGTTTATTTACATATAATGCCACTTCCTACAAAGTTAGTAGCATGCTAAAGTAAAGTAAAATATGTTTTTGCAGTTTTAACAAAACAAAAAAAGCTTCATTGTACCCCATTATCAAAGTATGGTTTTTGCATTGATGATGCTCTCTACTTTTATAAAATACAGCGCAAAAATTGCGTTATTAATTTAAAAAACATTCAAAAGTTGGCATTTGTATTTTAGATAAAGTTCCGCTTAAACCTGTTTTGGGAAGAGAATTATAAATTTAATTAAATAAAACTGTAACTACAAGAAATGTGTACAACTTGATAAGGAATAAATTAGAATTTAAGAATTTATCCGAATCTGATACCTAAATTTTAAAAAGTGAAGTTAGTCGATTTTTTGGCCGATTTAAGCTACGATGGAACAATGTCAATACACACACAAGCAAATTTGAAAAAAAACACAAAAGCTGAAGATTGAAGCTGGTTGTCATCCAAGCAAGCTTAACAGAATTTTGCTACCCTTTCGAGAAAAAAGATGTTGCCAGCTTTTTAAAATGTCTACCAAGCAGCTCCAAAGGTTACTAATAATTTAAACAAATTTACACACTCTCCTAATAGCGCTGCCCATGTTCCATATACGAAGGTGGTCTGAAAAGTTTCCGACCTAACAAAGATACAAGACATTTTTTCTGAAAATTTTTTCTTTCAACATAGTCTCCTTGTAACTCTACACACTTCTCCCAGCGATGCTCCCATCTCTGTAACCCGTCCAAATAGTACTCGGCATTTTTCTCTGCAAAATAATTGTTCACGAAGGTGATTGCCTCTTCATTTGACGAAAATCTTTGTCCTCCGAGCGCAATTTTTAGATGAGGGAACAAAAAGAAGTCGCTTAGGGCTAGATCTGGTGAGTAAGGCGGATGGTCAAGCAGTTCAAACCGTAATTCGTGGATTTTCGCCATGGCAACCGCTGAGGTGTGAGACGGTGCGTTGTCTTTGTGAAACAGGATTTTCTTTTTCTGCAAATGTGGCCGTTTTTTCGCAAGTTCTGCCTTCAGCTTGTCAAGTAATGATGCATAGTATGCTCCTGTAATGGTTTTTCCTTTTTGAAGATAATCGATTAAAATAACTCCATGACTATCCCAAAAAACAGTCGCCATCACTTTCTCAGCCGAAAAACAGTTTTTGCTTTTTTTGGAGCCGGTTCCCCCTTTGCAGTCCACTGTTTGGACTGTATTTTTGTTTCGGGCGTATAATGGTGTATCCAAGTTTCATCTACAGTAATCAATCGGCGCCAAAACTCGGATTTATTTCGCCTAAACTGCGCCAAAAGACCGTTGGAAATATTCATTCGAACACGTTTTTGGTCTAACGTGAGCAAACGCGGCACCCAACGCGCGGACAGCTTTCTCATGCCTAAATGTTGATTTAATATGTGACAAACACGTTCTTTTGACATGTTCATAACATCTGCTATCTCTCTCACTTTAATTCGGCGGTCGTCTAGCACCATTTGGTGAACTTTGGCAATGTTTTCGTCGGTAGTTGCAGTTTTTGGACGTCCCGAACGTTCATCGTCTCCCAAGCTCTTACGGCCACGTTTAAATTCAGCAGCCCAAAATTTCACTGTGGTAAATGATGGTGCAGAGTCCCCATACACAGAATCCAACTCATCTTTTATTTGCGAAGGCGTATTGCCTTTCAAAAACAAATATTTAAGGACAGCTCGATACTCGATTTTGTCCATTTTCACAAAAAAACTCACATCAACTCACTCAAACGACTGTTACATAAAAACTGCGCGTCCAAAATGGCTGAAACTTTGGTGAGTAACTGTCAACAGATGAACAACGAAATACAGTAGCTTTTATTTACGAGTGCTGCCATCTTCACGTTGAGGTCGGAAACTTTTCAGACCACCCTCGTACTGCAGAATTGGCGTTGGTGTGAATGCTGACATGACCAAACATTCTTATAAAATAATAAAAAATAGCGCAAAGTTTCAAAATTGATGACGTTTATCCATTATATAATAAATATTCGCCGCAGTACCTGCAGAATTTAAAACTTCCTTAACTTTTAGATCACACAATGAAGTAAGAGGCAGTAGAGTAATAAAATATTACAATTTTGATGGTAGAGCTTCCTGTTTTATCCTCGACACGTTTTTGTAGATCCATCAAATTATATAAAGAGGAGTCAACTAACCTAACAGTAGATAAAGAAGAGAAAATAAAAAAATAAATTCCAGGAAAACCACAATTTACAGTTGACAATGATTGAAAAGTATGTAGTTCACTTACACTACACGTATATACCATACCTACACAGTCATGTATTACATGCAATGCCAAGCCATCGGAAATTAATAAAAAGTATACCCAAAACAAAATATTACATCCAAAATATTATTCCTTTGAACTATCGAATGTATATGCCTATATAAGATTGATTGAGTGCTAGGTACAAATAGCCTGTAGACTCGATATTAAAATATTACAAATTAAAGTTGAAATTGAAAAGGCTTGTGTAAATCAAATAGGGCACAAAAACTACAAACGATGGCAATATCGTTTATAGCCTCTTTAAAAATACAAAATTTCTGAAACTACTGGTGTCGATAAAAGATTAATTCATGGATTTGCTACAATCTTACAAGTAACGTCCTATGGTTTACCCATAGATAGCACCAAGTTTGGAGAGTATGCCTTGGAGACTTTTAAACTTTAGCCTTAGTATTTCACGGATTTAATGCTATTGAACATGTGGTATTCCCAATACGATAACTTTCTGCGGAAGCTCAGGAATCTATAAAGATTGTAGAAGATCTATACTTAAGTTTGCACGCAAGAGCTTCAGAATTGATATCAATGGAGACTTACTCCATATACTTTTAATAACATCAGATTCTGAGATTTCAGACTATTTATCTGCTATCAAAAGACAAAGAGTAATACGTTGAAAAAACCATTATTAGCTGATACATCATCTTCATTACCATCATCTATATTTCTTTTTTCAAATTTACGTGGATCAAGATTTTTTACAGAAAAAGGAATTGAATTATAGTATAGTATGACGGCGTTGTAAACAAATTCTCTGCGAAACAAAATTGTTTAATGCTGCGGTACTGCGAGCCTACTTTTATTACGTATACAGTGTGTCCAAGATAAGGATGCACAGCATGGGGATCTTGGAAACGGGAAGAGATACAGCATCGGTTAAATGGGATGAAAATTGGCTATTCATAGCACCCTTTTGTTGGCGTTTCCAAAATCTAGATATCTTGGATAGTTTCAGAGATATTTAAAAAAAGTAGATTTCTCGATTTTCGTTATTATTTTTTCTTTCCTTTATTTGAAGAGATATCGAAAAACTAAAACTACTTTTCTATTGCCACTTTTTGTTCTCTATTAAAATACGCTAACAAAATTCCTGTACAACGTTTCGGTTTCGAGTAACCATCATCAACCTCATTTTTTTTAAATAGGCGGAAAAATAATTGAAAATTGTTTTGGATAGTTCTTGTCACAATTCTAATGATGTAAACATGATAAGTTTATTTTGGTTTTCATTTCTTTGTGTTAAATGCTGCTGTGGCCAACTGTAATAATTGCTGTTCATCTTCAAAATTTTGGATGAGCACATGATTCTTGACATAACCCCAGAGGAAGGAAATCTAACGGTGTTAGATCAGGTGATCGTGCAGGCTAGGGTACTGCAGAATGCATTAATTTATAGCATACGAAATCAAAATAACCCTATCATGTTGACATCGTTAGAATCGTGACAACAAGAGCTACCCAAAACAATTTTCAATTGTTGTACAGGAATTTTGTTAGCGTATTTTAATAGAAAACAAAAAGTGGCAATGGAAAAGTGGTTTTAGTTTTCCGATATCTCTTCAAATAAATAAAAGAAAAAATAATAAAGAAAATCGAGAAATCAACTTTTTTAAAATATCTCTAAAGCTATCCAAGATATCTAGATTTTGCAAACGCCAACAAAAAGGTCCTATAAATAGCCAACTTTCATCCCATTTAACCGATCATGTACCTCTTACCGTTTCCAAGATACCCATGCTGTGTATCCTTATCTTGGACACACTGTATATGTAGAATACACTTGAGATATTCTCAACTTATAGTGGGGATTATATGTATCATAAATAAAAAACAAAGATCCATAAGATCAATATATTGTCTCCCACAAATAAAAGTTCGTGCAAGCATTGACTAACATACCTCCAGACGATCGTTTCGACTTTCATTATCATCCACTGACGAGTCCAAACAAGAACGAAACGATCGTCTAGAGTTATGTTAGTCAATGCTTGCATGAATGTTTATTTGTGGGAGACAATATATGGATCTTATGAATCTTTGTCCTTTAGTTATAATACCGTAACTTGAAGTTTTGCACAAAGATTATGCCATCCAAAGTTTTTGAAAAAAGAACGGTAATCATATTTTTATGGGTTGTACTGATAATACTGTCCGTGGCAATCGTAAGAAAATCAACAGTACTAAGATCCATCCTAAAGCCGGACTGACATTTGGATAGTATATTACACTTGTTTGTATCTTAGAGATGCATAATAATATACAGACGACTTCTTTTTAAACTGATGGAAATTAACTGGACTCAATACAACAGTGGATAATATGGGTGATATAATCACCAAGAACATTCGATTTTGGGCTAGATAGGATTTTAGGAATGTTCTCGACTGAGTTAACAGAAATATCATACGCTTGACTACTGAAGCGCCGATTGTTATCGTAGCGGTGTATGTGAATGTTACAATGGAGAGTTGAAGATTGAACAAAAGAACTAAGTAGTTTCCGATAGAGTTACGGTTGGCTAATGTGAAAAACGTATATTGAGATCAGATCGCATTTTACGCTAATTATTTCCAGTTGAAATCGAATTTAAATAGTAGAATATGTAAGTTCTTTATATCGATTCCAGTGGGAAGAAAAAAATAAATTGCTTTAAGATAATTCTGCATTGATTGCTATTATGGGTAAACCATTACTATTATAATACTGATCTATTATCACTATTAAACAGTTCACTTGGTGATATTGAGTGTGTCCTAAATCCTAAGCTCGAGTATTAATGGTAATAATGGTTGTTTTAAACATTCAACTACTGTCAAATTCTTCAACCACTCGAAGTACTTTAGATTAATACCTACTATGATGTCTATGTTAGCAAAAATTGTATTATAACAGTAACAAAATTTGTGATTGTCATTATAGCATTTCTATAACAGTTATAAAACATTTTTTTTAGTGTAGGCAAGTTGAATTGTGTGTGGAGATAGGGAGTGACCATGTCCAAATACATAATAAACAATAATTGCCTATAATTCAAAAACGTGAAGTTGTACCTTACTACAAAACAATACAATTGTCCACATCACGCAAATGAGGTTTACAGAAGTTTTTTGCGTTGTCTTCAGTTCCTGAGTACGATATTAAATTTTTCGTAACGTTTTAGGCGACATCCTGTATGCTTTATAAAGATTATGCTATAGTATGTCATTAAGATATTTAAATTCGAATTCCAGCTAATTGAAATTTTAATTTAAATTAAGAATAATCAAGACCTTTCAAAGCCATTTTATATTTATTGAATCTGAATATTTCATCTTTCGGACTACTTAATTTTTAAAAGTCAGATTATGTCGTGAATTGCAGCTTTAATCATAACCTCTAATCAGTCTAAACCACCGAGGAGCATAGTTCTGCCTTTAAATTTTGCATACAATGAGATAGTAACATTATTGATAGTTCCAATTCCATGGGACTGTATAATTAGGTCAGGTAAGTCAAGACTAAATCAAAGCTCCTCAATCTAGTATCTGAATCGAATTACTAATATTGTAATAATTATCTGCAGGTGATAATCAAAGTAACAAGAGCACACTATTGTGAAATTTAATTAAATTACGTATTTTGTGAAACTAGAACTGATTTTCTCCTAATAAATATTACTGATATTAATTGCGTATGATTCTATAGTTTTACAATGATTAAACTTTTTTTTTATGTAAATCAAGAATTATGCAGTAGTTAAAAACCAATAAATTATGCTAAGCTGCATATAATATACTATTTCCGTTTATAATACTGGTACTCACAGATCAATTCGGTAGATAGGTTATAAGTCTTTCAAGTGTGAAATCTCTGGTATAATCGTGAACATTTCTTTTGCGTTTCTAA
The DNA here is from genome assembly GCA_011009095.1 of Ignelater luminosus. NCBI lineage: Eukaryota > Metazoa > Arthropoda > Insecta > Coleoptera > Elateridae > Ignelater > Ignelater luminosus. The sequence goes on along the minus strand of VTPC01000711.1, from coordinate 29,412 downwards.
ATCTATAATAAAGTAATTGTAAATACACTTAATTTAAATAATAACTAAAAAATACAAACCGGTTAGTTAGTACTATACTTAATTATGGTACGAAATTGGGGACAGGTCATTGCCCATATATTGCAACATGCAATCTAAAATTGTAATTACAAAAAATGATATGCGATTACACATTTATGCAGGAAATTTCCTCAAGCAAGCTTCACCATGCTTGTAATTATTGCATTCAAATATGTTTTAAAATTCGCACCCGTTTCGCGCAAGTTTCCGTTTTAAAAATTATGAAGCATCCGATCCGAAAAAGATTGCATCAATATTATATAACATGATGATTTTATTAGAAGAACGTTGCGAGAAACTGTAGAAAGCTAGAGAAATCCTTTCAAGACAAACTTATTTCGATCGTACCTTATTGGAAATTAGTTACTTTAATGGGCATTAAAAGAGAAAACGTACTTACAATTAGTACACGAGAAGTCTGTCTACAAATTCTATTGAGTAATATTAAATGATCAATTCATTAACGACGGTGGCCACTAATTATTCAAATAATTAAAAAGTATTATTATAAAACTAAATAAGAGGATGCATTGTAAAATATGAAAAGAAATTGTATACTAATGATTCGTTTTATCTTTTGTTTTAGAATACTGCATTGAGATAATTACACTTTTTAAGTACAACTTATATGTAGGTACCTATATAATATAGAATGGCTGAATGGATTTTCGATGAAATTTGCTATAATCTTGAGACGTTCATTTTCTAAACTGCAGCTTTGTTAAATAGAGCTTATACGTGGTCAGTAAATTGTGTTAGGTGTTTGTAAACAATAATTACAACACAGTAGACTTTAATATTGCTACATATCTTAGTTGTTTCTAGATTATTAAAATAATTGTTTATTACAAAAAGACGCATTTTCTAAATGTGTGTTATTTATTTCAAAATAGACTTCTAACACCTTAATTACTAATTCTAAGGTTATGGTTCATTGTTTGCCGTTAAATAATTTAACATACGTGTTCATTAACCTTTCTTATTGTTATTGCGGCTTTGATTTACTGATTATGCAATTAAAATTTGCATTTAAGTATTTCTTGGAAAATTCAGCATTTTATAACGGGTGACCCAAGAGGTATATACCTCTAACAGTCAGCCATTTATTTATTGTTTTAGAAACATTTTTGAAAAATTTTTGAACTGTGTATGGTAGATGGTTAGGTTGCTATAGCGCTAGAAAAAAAATTCCAATTTAACCGAAAATGGCTTCAAAACAATAAGTAAATAACTCTGTGACATCCGGTATACTAATTCTAAAATGTAAAATAAGTAACTAAACCTTTACTGATTTGAATTTCAATAAAACACTCCAAATATTTAATAAAAGTTTAATAGTTATTTGTGTTACAAGACGAAAAATGTAATTTTCTAATACTGATCTTGAAAAGGAAAGTGTGCACACTTTTAGTATACTTACCCGTACGAATGACATTAACATATCCTTTCGAGCATCTTAACTACTTATTATTTGCATATAAAGATATGAATGTACATAATATTAATGATCAAGTAGGTCGACAATTTTACATAATTCAAAGAACAATGCAATATTTACTTAGCTGTATTGACTTTAAATTACAGTGAAATCTTACGTTTTTAGGTTATGTTTATATTTCGAGTTAATGATTGCATAGATGACTGTTGAAACACAAACTAAATAAAAAGTAGCAAAGCTTCTTATTGCAAAATCCAAGTGTGAGGCCACTCTTAACATTCAACTATTTACTATACCTGGAAGTAGCTTTTCAAATTTGTTTATATTAAGCGAACAAAAAAAAAGGTGATTCTGAGTGACCTATGAAATTAACACTCAAGTCTGGTTATTTTTGATAATGACCAGCGATTATTATTAGTTGCTAGATTTATGGCAAAACTGCTAAAATGCTATTTTTGTCACGCAAACATTTAAGAATAAATAAAATTCTATTATAACAAATAAATAAGAACAACAGAGAGTTTAAAAAAACTTGATAAGTGATAATATTTCTGACACCTGCAAAAACGATGCTTAATCATCCTACTTCAGAAAAATCAGACTGCGAAATCGCTAAATCTCGATAGTTTGTAAAAATTGGTCTAGAATTAACGTGGAATTTTGATTAACCACTTAGTGCAACGCCCCCCCTCCAAGACACTGAGGAACCAAGAGTCTACAGAGATCATCATCCAGACATGATCAAATGGAACTCAGGGGTTTTGTTCTTCTTGAGTGTACTCTACAGTTTTACCAAAACAATTTTTCATCTTTCCAGGTTTTGGCGTGAGAAGTTACGGACAATGAGCAAAATCCAATTGCAATAGTTGTTTGTATCACTAGTCCAGAAAATGTACTTTTGTTGCAGACATGTGACACACAAGATCTTTTGGGCTAATCTTTTAAATAAAATTTCTAAATTATTATGGCACATGCAAAACCATTAATAGTGGACGGAGGTACAAAAAGTCTTTTCTTCTAATAATGAAAAGAAATGGGAAAGTAACCTTCGTGGATTTGTAAATAGGAAACCATCATAAGATTTTTCCATTCAAAGATCTTCTGGTGAAAAACAAAAGACATGTATGTATACACAAATATGTGTTAGGTAGAAGCTTGCTAAAGGCCAAAGAGGTTGGTGCAAATGCAATTTGATCCTTTTATGTTTTCTTACTCCCACCGTGTATCTAATGACTCGACATATAAGCTGGCTTTGGACGATCTCTAATTGATTGGTTTTTTTTTGTCAATGTATTTCCGAAAAACGAATTGAACCATTGTTATTGACCATGATCGCGTTTTCTTGTAGAAAATCTTTCTTTCATTGGCTACAACTATTAGCTGCTAAAAAAGGTTATAGTATAATTGCACCTCTAAAACGGCCAATTTGATTTTCAATCCGAAAGAAAAAGAAAAAAACATGTCGTTTAAAACAAAAGACAGCCCGAAAAACTGATGCATACGATGGCTTTGGAAATCCTGAAGATGGAGCCAAAAAAATTGCAAAAACTGATCTGAAAGTGTTTTGTACTTTTAATGGTAATTAAGTTTTGATAATTGGTAATTACTTTGATAACGTTTTGTATTTGTTGGTGACTGTCAGATCTACGATAATGGTCTGCTGTTTGATTGTTTATTGGTGATTAATGGTAAGTGGCATACTTCAAGATTGCAGATAAGACAGATTTAACCTGTCTTGGATGCATTTCACAAACGTGGGGGATAAGCCGAAATGATTCTTATAACGACAAAATACATTTTGCAACTCGAACGCTAAAACTAAATTGTTTGGATAAATGCCTGCCCAGAAGTCCAGTTTTTGCTGTTAAATCTTGATTTTTATATGAGCCAATTCGACCCTAAAAGACAAATCCTGCTTTAGTTTGATAGTTTAAATAAATTAAATTTGAATATCGATAATGACGATGCATTGATGGCAAGTGCGATGCGGTTCCGAATTCCGGTGGTGACTTTTTTTAAAGAGACCTTGCATTGATATTATTTACAGATGTCCAAAAGCCAAAAAGACTGGTTGGGAGCTGCCCAATAAAATAAAAAAAAAACGGAACTTTCCGTTATTGAGGATTTGCAAATGACTGAGCCGTAAACAAATCCTGTAAAGACCAAATCAAACTTTCTTTCATATATCGTTTCATAAACGAAGGCAATCGAAACCTTAAAACTACTTAGCCAAGTTGATCCACGCCGTACACAACGTTTTCGAATTTTAAACCGCATGTGACTTCGTTTGCGCTGGAATCTTGGTCTGTTAATACTGTTTTGTATCCCAAATTCTAATAATCTTATGAATACTAGGCAGCAACTATTTAGTAATAAAGCTGTTCTCTCTCTATTACTAGAATTAAAATCATCATGAACACGGCGTTTGGATTTATGCATCCTGTCTATGTTTAAACGGATTTTGTAAAACATTTTCTGATTTCATGATAATCGAGCGGAATTGTATTTGACAATTCAACGAACTGTGAGTAAAACTGACCAAACTGACAGTTCGGGTATTCAAGAAGAAAACGAATGAGAAAACCTCCTTATCCCTTTTGTTACTCAGTACAGAAGTACCAAAAGTTGCTACCACTGGATTACCAGAAGAAAGTGTCCTACTGTATCTCGTTTAATGGCAACATGAAATATAAACCTTTTGAGATAACATTTTTTTTGCTGAATAATTTTAGTTTTACTTTTCTAGGTACATTAACTAGCAAATAATGGGAGAGGATCGTAGAAAAATAGGACCAACATTCTTTCAAAAAGTGATAGTCGCTGAAAGATACCGAAATCAATCAATTAGAATCGTAGAAAGGTGTCAAACTGCATATTATTGGAGCAGATTTGGAATATTTAAAACAATTTCATGTTGACTAATTGACTTATAACTTGAATTCTTTAGATCAGAACAGCATTTATAAAGTTCTTAAACATTTTTTGAATTTTTAATAATATGCAGTGGAGAGTTAACTAAAAATGTATTCAAGAAGGAGGACATCTTTTATAATCTTTTGGTATTACCTTCAGGTGAATTTTGTTTTGTATATTTGTTATTTATCGTGATTTTTCGAAATTGGCCAAAATTCTTGAGGGTTCTCTGTTGTTCACTAGAAAACTTTTCGATGGGCGAATCATCTAAAGGCTTTTATTTATACCTTCTATTACCGAGCGTTATTAACGGACAACTATGAATCGAAACCATGTCGATTCAGACACAATGCACAAGAAGGGCTTTTATCACGAATTCTGGTTATGGATGGTGCAAACCCTAAGGGAGATTGAAGAATTTGTCGACACGTTCAAAAGGGGAATATAAAATTTTTCAAGTCAAGATTTCTTTTAATTCCGACCTCTCGTTTTCTGTTTCTTATCGTGTGATTAAAAACTCTCACACCACTCGGTGCAAGTACCTAAGGAAATCTAAGGATTTTTTATCTTATGAATTTAATTCGTTTCTCTTCCATTAAAGACTAACTTATTAATTAATAATATTAACATTAGTATTTACTAAAATATGATAATTTATGTTTAATGATTTTGATCTTACATAATTACATAATTAGTTGCTGACATTTTAGAAATTTCTGTATTTTATTTAGGTCTAATATGACTCAAACAACAAGACTTATAGTCGATGAAATAAAGCAGAAAAGGCATCTTTTTGGATGCACTTTGATGCAGTTTGAAAAAAAATCGACAAAATGAGCCAAAATGGGCCAGATTTTCTCACTCGAGGGTTTTTTGGATCGCTGATTACGAATTCGGCATTAATTTTCCGGAAAAGTGAACCTGGCCGTGGAAAAAAGGAAAATTTGGCCTATTTCTGGAAAAATTTTTCTTGTTCGTGAAACTTTTAAATTTTAACTCGAAAATGGTTCCTAGGGGTTTTTTTCGTCGCTGACCATGAATCCAATATTAGTGTTTCGGAAAAACCACCCCGGCCGTGAAAAATTGGAAAATTTTGCCCAATTTCGGAAAAAACTTTGAAATTTCAGCTCGAAAATGGGTTCTAGATTGTTTTTTGAGTCTTTTGATGCAGTCGACATGTTTGGAACCAGTTTTCACTGTTGCGGTAAAAATTGCGGAAAACCCGTAAAAAATCATTGGGAAATTTAAAAAAAAACGTGTTTCATGTCGATTTCGGGGTAATAGCATGCTGCCACTTCGAAACTAACAACGAAAATATCTAGAAAAAATTTTTTTTATATTATAGATATAATATGTATTATAAATCTGGCCCATTTTGGCTCATTTTGTCGATTTGTTTTCAAACTGCATCAAAGTGCATCCAAAAAGATGCATTTTCCTCTGTAGAAATGCAATAACAAAAAACGTCAAAAAACCAAAAGGGGGCATTTTTTCTAGACAACTCACAGAATCGATTGCCGCAAACCGCATCAAAATCCATCTTGGCGATTTTTTTTGTTTTACTTTGGCCTTTTTTCTGCTTTATTTGCTCGACTATTAATAGAGTAAATCCTGCCCTAACAATAATTCCACAAGTGAAACGCAAGGTATGTAAATAGTACAACGTGTATACGTACATTATGTTTCTCAATACAGGTTTGTATGTCCGGCCTATAAATGCCTATTATATAAATACTTACTCTTGCAATTAGTATCGATAAACAATGTCGTTTTCTCTTTTTAAGGCTGTATTGAGAAAACGAAACTGTATTTACAGTATTTTAATGACTAACGAATTGAATGCAATTCACATTTGAAAATGCCATTAGAAACGGTTACGTAATTGCACAACTGTTAACCATAAATTAATTAAATTTCCCAAGAGAAAGATCATTGTCGCATATAATCCAATAATACGTACACCTGACCAACTTAGCGTAATAACGTCAGCAATAAATATCCCTTAATTTCTAAATTTCTAATTTTAATTAGCATCGTTTTGCAGATGCATTTCCGTTTGGATACTATTTTTTTAAGATGTTAGGTGACTTTAAATAAATACACTTCGTCGCATTTCTGATTAAATTGCACACCCATGTTTAGTTAATTATTAAATTGCGTAAAATTGCTGGAAACAAATCTAAACCAGTTTACTATGATAATTGCTTAAAATCGTGACGAAGAAAAATTGAATGTTCATAAAGCAATAGTTTTTTCATCGCGGAACCTAAATAGATATTTATTTCTAAACTCTTTAATGGATTTTTATTTGAAAATTTGAAAATTTTAAAATCATTTTTAATAATGATTTCTGTTATGGTTTTAAGTCTTAATTAATTGTGTTTTTTAATATCTTGCTACAATAACATCTAATTTTGTAAATACTTTGCAAGTTAGTCTTTTGTTAATAATACGCATTCAATTGGAGAATTTGAAAAATAATATTATATATTATGTGTAAAATATGAATGTAATTAAGCTCAAGGTTATTAAGTAATAGCTGGTGTGAACATAAACATTCACTATTGCAGAATAGGTTAAAATTCCCACCATAGTAATTTTGCGTTTAGGTGGATGTACGAACCCGACTTCCACTAAAATACAAAATAAAATAACATTATTGAACATTTAATTACTTTACTTGAAAAAGCAATCAACTACAGAATTTAACGTCTGTTTCTCCGGGTTTTTCAATAATCTTATAATTCGAAATTTACGTTTTAAGTAACCAAAGAATGAAATTAATTATTGTTCTCTTGCTTTTCAAGAATAATTTAAAATAAAAATAATTTTTTTAAAAGCCTCAGTTTAATTTTTTAAAAATATATTTTTACCTATTGCACCATTTGTGTGTCGAAAGACCAGTTTTTTAATTAAATCTATTGTAGGTCTCAATCTATTAATTTTTAATAATTATCAAGTAGCGGTGATAGCATATAGTAGCAGGTTTAGTTGGTCACATTATGGTGCTTTACCAGAATTCAATGACCGCAAGCTAGCAGCATTCTAAATGAGGAAACCTGCGATTGCAGCAACATTTTTATACCTTTTATCTTTTTTTGCGTTCACTGTAGTAAATACAATCTCTTATTTTCGTTAATTATTTTATTGGTCAATAATGGGATTTGTTTACCAATCTTGTAAAGAAATCGACTATAATTACATTGAAAAAATATCAGCAAGGCACATTTGTATTTTTAAATGTCATATGCGGTGGGAATTAAATTAATTTTTTCTGCAATTATTGATTGTTATTGTTTCGCTTAAATAATAATTAGTAATCTGAACATTTTCAATTTAACTTAGTTGTAATTTAATTTATACAAATATATGGGGTGTAACAGATAGGTTGTTTCGATATTTCGGTTACTCGAAGAGATACGAACAGCTTTCAGTACAAGAAAAATATTGGGACAGACTTAGTTGTCTTTCGTTATCGATTCAGTTACTGAACTTCTACTAATTTCTTAATTTTGAGTAAAACTGTGTATTTTGATATCACTCCTCATTCTCTGCTAAGTTTAGTAACTTATTCATTGCAATACGGCCTTACCACTATATATAAACAAAAAGCTAGTGCACACTAAAAGAAGTTTCTAAAGGTTCTAGTTGGATCCGTAAGAAATTCTTCAAGGTGAAAGTCTTTACAGTTACGGAAGAAATGGACGACCGGCGTCCATTAACTTGTTTGGCTGAAAACGCACAAGTTCATGAACAGATAAGTAACAATTACATAGATTTGACTGTTTATGTAATAAGTGAAAATACATAAGTAATAATAATATCTAAAAGATATTTTTTATTAGTAATAAATAAATCCGAGAAAAATAATTTTATGGATATCCAATTACAATAATAACAATAATAAATGTGCAAGCGGAATATGCAAAATAAAAAAACTTCAAACACTCCTTAAAGCTGTTTAGGCCTTTAATTATTGTTATCATTGTAACTTGATACTCATAAAATAATTTCTCATAACTTTAGTAATTAATGAAACCTGAAGACTACTACAAGAACAAGTTCTTTATTATTTATTTTCACAAAAACTCATAATTGCTTGATAATATTTGAAACCGCAATGATCGTATAATATAAAGAATCTTCCACGTAAACTGCAACCGCATTATCCTTTCCAATTCTGACTTGATGTAGCAAGTTACAACTTTCAATAAAAGAGCTCTAAAACTTACAGTATCCGTTAGCCAGGTTTCCAACAATGTCAAGATATCAAAGTTATAGATTAATAACAATCTTTTACTAAAACTACTTCACTAGTCAGGATGAGGTTAACGTTTACGAAGGGCTCATCCAACAGAAGTCAATGCAGATGACTGTATTAATGTAGAGTGTCCGAAAACCCGCTTGAGCAACAAGCTATTAATCGTGAGGTGGTTTGGTAGTAGGCTGAGCAGAGCTACTGCATATATACTACCAATGAACCAACAGCCTCTCCCCTCCCAAGTTGGAAGCAATTCAAATTGCTCGGGCTCGAGGGACCTCAAATGTGCGATCTAGCACATTGAACGGTTCGTGGAAACAATGTTTCTCAAACTTGTTACAACGGATGAGGATTCTTCGACGGCCCGCCACAGTGTTAATCAGCGGCAATCACCCAAGAAAACAACACATCAAAGCAAAAGACTGATTAGGCAAGAAGAGTATGTAAAAGCACAGTGGCTGTCTTAGAAAATCCCTGTTGAGGATTTTATGGAGTATTGATAAAGAGTCTTTGATGTTCCAAATCCTTTTCTGAAAAATCACCAACTGTTTTGCACTGCGTTACGTTCAGATCAAACGTTCTAAAATGAGAACTGGTTCGGCTACTGGCTTGATGGCACTAAATTGCGACAGTGGAATTCTTTTCATTAATATTATTCTGAGGTTACCGCAAACTTGTACTAACTTTATTCCTAAGGAAGCACTATTCTAGTACAGGCTGACTTTGATCTTCTCTGTGGTCACAAGATACTTGTTCAAACTGCTCAGGGTTGCCGAAATTCTCCGAGTGGGTGCTGATGGGATAGCAAAGAATTTCTGCGTCCTGTCCACTTTGTTGGAGAGAACTGGCAGAAACTAATCAGATTTGACGTATGAAAAAATCTTCGATGCAGTACAATTTTGGACGGGTGTGAGGGAATCTCGACTATCCTGAAGAATCAATGGCAGTTGAAAGCAAGTCCTGCACGACACGCAAAGTGACGCATTGCTTTAATTGGTTGTTGATCAAGCTTTAGAGAAATTATCCTCTGAGGTAGGTTTTGATTTGAACTAGGCTAAAGTGAATACACTCCAATCTGGACATTGTCGCGGAAATCATGAGACAATCTGGGCTTTGCTCAATATCAGAAAAGACAATGTGACATCTTTTGCTGCATCTAGAAGGAATAAGAAGGTCAGGGTGATGACCAACTCTAAATCCACTTCATTATGAAATATTGCGGGTCAAATTTAAAGGAGCTCAAGCATCAGCAACACTTGAATTTCTCGAAAATTTTTGTTCTGCCCAAGGATTATCGTGCTTGGTTTTTAGCCCGGATTTCTGTTAGTTGTCTAAAGAAGCTTTATGTTCAGATGAGGGTCACCTCCCAAAGCTACTTTTAGTTCTTTTTCTAAGGCTCCAAAGGCTTACGGTTTTCCGTGAGTTTAAGACTGTCAACGTTCGAGCGACATCGTGGATGATCATATCGATTGGTGTCATGAGCAACTCTCGGAAGTGGTCGAGCTTGGGGATGATCCGACAACACTTTAGGCGAATGTGGACCGAGATGTTGCACAAAGGTGGGTGTATTGTAACTTTGTCCATATCAATGCTTTAACGTCGTGAATCTGGGCTTATAAGGGCCAATCTCATCTGGATGGACTCATGAAAGAAAGATCAAGCGAGATGACGTGATCTTTAACGTGGTTACAGTAGATCTTGAGTAAGAGGGATGGACTGTTTGCCGAAAACGTAACTGTGTTACGGTTGTTGTGTCTCGTAAACCAGATATCATTGTGATATGGTCGCAATGGGCATCAAAGAAAGATCTCTCCTTGTGTTACTTTTAGAGGTTAGTTGCAGAAGAGTCATGATTGGTTCCGTATGATCATGAATGGATTGGACTCAGTTAAACCAGATGACCAGCAGCATTTGAATAAACGCTGTGGGTGAAGCACTCGTGTTTAGTCGATCGAGTTTTCACCTGTATTTTAGAGTCTTATCTCCAGGAAGGGAAAAAAGTGTACATAATCATAGTGAATCTTCTACGTATATGAGGTTTGGGAAATCTACCTTAGGAAATCAACATTACCGACATATAGTTTTCCTTCTAACAAAAAACAAAATCAAAGAAAATTCTTCTTAAAAAATAAAAAGAAATAGTTTTAATGTTTATTCAAATTTAGGTCGATAATAACAATGGAAAAGTTGGTATGATTAAGCATAGTATACAAGTTACCTGATAATAGAATTGAAATAAAATCGTTAGAAAAAATTAAGTCACTTTAGGTGTTGTTATTTGTAGAAATATATAAGAATGTTACAAAGAAAAACTACACAAAACTACTGTCTACGCTTTCTAAAATGTGATACATAAACCCTAAATTTTTCTGAATGGGACACTGCATATTTTATTTTCTTATTCCTCATTTAATGTTGATTAAGGTGGTATAGCATCATGAGGTTTTAAACCAAGTAAATCTTGACATTACTCGGTTCTTTTTGCAAAACCTCGTCAAAGGTAAACCTCTTTCAGTCTCTAAGTCGTAGATAGAATTATTAGAATTTTAAGTAGATCATCCTTTTTATACAGGATGATTCCACATTGATATTGCCGATTGTAACAACATTACCGATTTGAGTTGATCAATACCTATTCGGTTATTCGTTGTGAAATGCTATCAGACTTGTTATATGTAAGCCGTATAAGCATTTTTCGACCAACTTGTATAAAAACGATAAGTTAAAGTTTTAAAATCATTTCTAAAAATTTGAAACTGGCAAGTAATAATGAGGCTATCCTCGAGGTAGAAGGTTCAACGACTATTGAGAAAGAGTAAAGTTCACAACAATCAGTTAATGATGAAAGCACAATGGCCTAATAACAGGCCTCTCGACATTCTTGTACCGAAATTTCATACCAAAGTCCTACAGTGTTTTTAGATAAAGAAACAAAAATCATAGTTCGTAAATCATTGTTTCAATTATTCTACATCTTGTATGTAACTGGTGTAATAGTTAAAAACTATTACCTGTTTTTTTTCTGAGCTGTTTTGGATATTAAATCAACTGATATATTAGAAACAATGCAGGAGTGAGAAGATGCAAAAATTTTTGCAATAGCAAAATTTCAGTGAGGGATTTTTTCGTGTCATGCTGACTTACTGGATGATGTTGCAGAATTGTCAATGAGAGTATAGATATCAGTCTTAATGAAGATTTCTCCATATCACGCTGACTTTCTGAATGACGTTGCATATTGTCAATAAGAATGTATTATCAGTCTTACTAATTTCAAAGGCACTACAAATTTCTTGAAAAGAATCATCATTGCCAAATGCCAATGCAAGCTTCCAAACATCCAAAACTTAATGCCTAAAATGAGAGAATTTGATTGATCTAGTAGTTCTCCATATAGGCGCAAAATTAGTCTAGCATAACGATTTCCTTGGCAAAAAACAATATAATAATATTTATAATACGTTGATTAATTCATTTTTTGTTTGGTGTTAATAATAATTTACCTTAAAATTATCACGTCCATGAAAAGTGAGTATTAAAGATGAACAAATCAATCAAATTGAGTCGAAGACGACACTAAAGAATTTACTACAAGATTCCCGTATATCCGTTGATAAAACGATTAGAAAACAAAAAAACTTTTTGCATAAATTAAAAAGATTTTGTTTACAAAAATATAACAGTACGCAATGTATTGATCCCAAGATCCTTTTAACCATTATTAGTTTCTCTTATTACGCAACTCAATAAATAATAGTAAAAAGGAAGAAGAAATTCATAAAAACAAACCGTAAATATTTATGAATGAGAAAATAGTTGTATTAGTCACATTTCAAGGTTACCTTCTATTCGTGCTTATATCTACCTTTAAATTCCGGTTTCGATTTAGACTTCCGTAAAATATTGAAAACGAGGTTAAGAGGAGTTAATAGAAATTATATTATGTGAGGTCAGTAACCACTTTTTACTTTTAATAAATTAATTCATCTGAGTAATTATAAGAGTTTTTCCTGGTTAATTAAAAATGAGTGAAAGATAGTTTAGTTTTCATTGTTTTGACATACAGAGTAAATAAGAATATTAATTTTATACTTGTCTATTATAGTATTATATAACAAAATCATGGTTATAATAGTAATTATTGTTGTTAATACAGATTAAAATATTTAAATAAATAGAAAAATTAAAACTACTTACATGCCCATGACCCATATTTCTTTACCAGTGTTTGAGGTTCATTGGGTAAAAAGTAAGGTTCTAATATGGCATGAGCTGTTTGTAGAAAATTCCACACGGTATCCAGGAATATAAAAAATAGACAAATTAGGCCAATCAGCGCAAGAAAATAAGTGTAGAAGCCATATGCGTCGTGAACGGACATTGTCGTAATCTGAAAAGAAAAATCACAATGAAAGATTCATCTTACGTACAGAAACTGCTATGTACTTAATCGTCTTAACAAAAGTAAAACTTTCAATACAGCTTTCAAAATGTAGTTGTATAATTTACTGATTGATGCAATAAACTGTCGTTTTGTAATTATATTAGTAAAGTGAGAAATGATAAGATTGTTTTATATTTTTTATCTTTGTCGATAACAATCGATTATTATTATTTACTACCAATGCGAACCGCGAACTTACGAATTTGACTCTTTGGAATGTTTTCCGGCGGTTTTTTTTTAATTCGGTGTTGTAAAATAAAATGATAATTGTTCAGAACGGATAAAAGAAAAGACAAGAGCATTATAAATAAAAATAACCAGCATCATTCTTCTCTGCGCATGTTATGCTTGGTAACAATCGTTACCTTTATTCAAACCACTTTGCCGTCTCTTTCAAAATAAATTTACTAAGCGTCTTCTTGGTTATTCTTCTAATTTAAATGCATGAGAGTCAATCTAATAATGTCCTACGTGAACATACAGCTTATAAATAATGAAACAGCCTTATTTTGATTATAATTTCAACAAAACTTTTATAATGCTCTGTGTGATCTCAGCATTTTAAAAGCATTAAATGAATAAATGAACATGACTGGACTCCTATTATACAACAAAATATTTATCATCCTTGAAATCCTCTCTACTTATATACCGACTGAAAAGAATTTTTTAATACACCAGATATTATGTCACGAAAATTTTTCATTTTGAAGATTCTTGTCTTGAGGTTTATATGTATACAGTGTGTCCAAAATTCGAGGCTCGCCATTGGGATCTCGTAAAGGGTAAGAGATACGAAGTCGGTTAAATGAGATAAAAGTTGCCGAAATAGTAAACTGACCTTTCGACTCGGCAACTTTTATCCCGTTTAACAGATTTCGTATCTCTTATCCGTTAGGAGATTCCAATGGTGAGCGTCGAATTTTGGACGCACTATATAATTCGTGATGTGTCTGTGGCAGAAATCAGAATGGCAATATCTTCCATCAAATCTGATTCTGTTGGTGGTCTCGATTCGTTAAGGCCTCAACGTTCAAGAGATCTCGTTTCTGATGATCTGGGAATCTGTGCTTCTAATCTCGTTTTTGCTTTGGACTCTGCAGTTTTCCTAATGCTACTTGGAACGTTCCCACCTAAAATGTACTTTAAACGAAAAGGATGGCATTTGAACCATTGTAGATGCGTACTCTTAGAAGACTAGCAACGACACTAGCATGTTCTAGAACATTAGAAAACACAAAAAGTTTAAGTCTTTTGGAAAGCATTCTATTTTGTCGGAACAAGAAGAATCCTTAGGTCCTGTGTCGTTTTGTTTAACGATGCAGCCTCTTAACATTTTGCTGGCTTCTGAAGATTTCTAAAAAGTTGTAGATCTTTTAGTCTCAATACTAAGAAATGCGAAATTCCTGTTCTTTCAGATGATTCTATCCTCTTCGATAATAACGAAATTTATTTTTATTGCTTTAGATATACATACTCATAACAAATCCAGACAGATTCAATTAACCTACTAGGATGTCCTCTATGGCAGTCAGGTTTTGGAATTTAAGTTTTGAAACATTTGTACGAATCTAAATGGATTAAGTCTCCATGCCGCATTTTATCTTGTCATTGTCTGTATCAAAAATGTCTTCCTTTTTCCTTTTTTTCCTTGACTCTTTCCAGAATGATTCAGTTCTGATGCAGTCAGTTCTTTCTAAGCATATTTTGTTATTTTCTGACAGTAACTACGATTCTGCCTTATCTAGTTGACTTTCTCTTTGTAACTTTTTTCTTTCCAATGTGCTTCCTACTTGCTAGAAACATTTTCTCATGACGATATGCCAAGTAGCGATCAATAACAATATTGCTAACTGCTAACATTCTAAAGCAAAAGCTTGATTATTAGCCCTACAAGAAACCGAATGTAATGTTTGATCAACCGCATTGCCATCTACTTCACTAGATACAGATTTAAATGATTCCACAGACCAACTTGTCTGTGAAACGTGTAGTTGCTGGTTATGGTTACCACAATCCGCTGTGAGTTTGTAAAAAAATGCTAGAAGATTACCTTGCCACAGATTGCTTAATGACATAATCAAGCTGCTGATATTCTATCTGTACTTAAGCCCGTTGAAGATTACAAAACGACCAAATGGTTTCTTCCTCATTCCATGGTAGTAGGAAAAAGCTTTACTTTGGAATACCACATGTGCCAATAGTTTGGCTGCTTCTTATCTTTGTAAACGTTAGAGAAATCTGGAGAAGCTGCACGTATGGGAGAAAATGGCAAAAACATTAAATATTCTGAGTCTTCTTATTACTTTGTTTTTGTACCATCTTGCGATTTTAATCCCTATAGCACAAGGGATAAACATCTTTTTAAAAAGTTAGACGCTAGAATTAAAGGTATTAAAAAACATTTGAAAATCAGAAATTTTATAACCCAAAGAATCAGTTTAGCTACTAGTTTTAGTTTTTATGTATGTCAGTAAATACTGTTTTGTATTTGCATTCAACTGATTTACAAAACTGATAAACTACATTATTATTGTGTTGCTGCAAGACGTAAGAAATCTTTGAGTTTGGGTATCGTTCCCTGTAAGATCCATATGAAATTAGAAAAAACACTTTAGAAACGCCCCGATAGTTTTTCATTGTGAATTACAATCTGGATTCTTTGTTAATATCAATTTTGCGTGAAATTAGAAACTAAGCTGTTATGTTTCTTGGGAATAAGTCTTAATTCATTTAATTTAAAACGATGATTGATTACAATAAATTTGGCAGCAGTCTCTTTGATTACCGGGTTACCGATTTTACAGTACATAAAAGAAACTGTAAACTTTGGTTATAGGCATAACTGCCCATTTTTTAGCAAAGAACGTTGCATAATTTATTATGTGAGAGGTTAAGGCCACGACAGTTAGAGAAAGCGAGTTGCTTAAAATTTATTAGCCTACGAACGAATCTTAATGGTAAATTTAAAAAACGTATTAGTTAGGTAGACGCATGATTGACCCACATTGAGAATCTCCAAATAGTAACCTATGAAAATAGAGAATTTCGTAGGCAAAGTAGTTGAAGACTGCTCGACATAGGCAATGTTTGAAATTAGAGGAGTTTTAATTACCAAAACTTGCAATAAATGTAAAAAATGGAGGTTATCTAGAATGCGAAATTTATTCTACGAATTTTTGACAATAATAATCATAAATGTATATAATAAATCTGTGAGACTTGTAAGTAGCAGGAGTCAAGAGACAAAAAGTCTTTCAAGTCCGTCTCCAACTTAGAGCTGTTATTTCCGTATGGGAAAAATTTCATTTTGCGTCGCAAAATACCTTATTGCCCATAACATGTGCTCTTGCTTCACCCAATAAAAATGGTTACAAAACTAAGAGAACAGACTTTCGTAACGAAGAAAAAATGGTATGATGCTATGGTCTAACTGTAAAAAGACTTCAGTGCAAGAATTTGGTGGTTTTAGAAATTTTAAAGTATTTCCATCAGTTTGTAAGTTTCTGTAGCATTCTTATGTTTTCTTTCTAGAATCTACACAGTTGAATAATTCCCAATCAGATGGTTTAGCACCAATAATTTACCTACATACAGGCTATCAGCGGGTTTGGTTGAAAAAATCTTGTGATTCTTTTTGTTGGTTACTAGTAGACGATATTCTTCTGGGTTTGAACCTGGCACGACCGTTGTTTTGAAATATTTAAAGTGCAGCATTTGTTCTGGAATCTTTTTTAACTATAAATTTTGTGAATTCGTCACATTCTAATACTAAATATCAATGGAAATAAACCAGCTAGTTTAAGATACCTACGTCAAAAAACTCGATTAACCTTATTTTAAGAATGGGAACATCCAAGAAACAAAAACCTACTAGCTATATTAACAATGTGGGAATTCTTCGTTATACATAATTAGTTAAACAACTTCAATAAGAATTATTACCTATTTCATCACAGCTTGTTTGTAAAAGGAGTAATTGCTGAACTCTATTTGAATATTCATTTTCTTTAATTATCAGGGCATTGACACGAGATTGAAATAGCATTGTCATTTAATTAACAACAATTAAACCCACTTTCGACCACTTACTTAAAGAAATTAAGGACAATACATAAATAAATGCTAAATAAGTAAAAGGAATTATTAAAACAAGTAAAAATCGAAACCGCTAATGTATAAACGATCAATAAATTAGTTTTCCCAATAAAACTTAAAATACCCCATTTAATGAAACGAGAATAATAATGATGGCATGTCATTGCACCATCAACCAAGTTTACCTTGAACGAGTAATTGCATAGTTGTTATATAACTGAGATTAGATTCATGTTGTATTCACGTTCACCATGTGAACGTATGTCTGTTTTCTCTTTTTGGCACTTGTTCATTAACCATATGTAAACAGAGATAAAAATGAGTTTAACGTAATGAAGATTAGTTCGTTGTTTTCGCTTATTGCACACTGACCTAATTAAGTTTTAGTTTATTTTGTGTGAATTATGTCCAGTATTTTGTAAGGTGTAAAAATTATAGACCAGAAATGCAATTTTCAAAAAGGAGTTTAAAGTGCATACCGTTTCACATGATTTATATTTTGATTTGAATAACTGGTTTCTATATTTTATGCAATTTATGTTAATTGTAACTGTATAACATTAAAATGATAATCATTAAAAACCCAATTTGATATTAGGTTGTTGAACTAACAACACTTTGCTGGTTGGTAGATGATAAATGAGATGATTCATTTGTCATGGTTAGTATCTGCGCGATTCAGATAATTAAAATAAGATCAGAGGAAACGGTATAACAGAAAAATTGTTTAATTACAAAAGTAGTTCTTTGCTTGCTGAACTTCTATGATTTGATTTGCTTTCTTTTAAATTTCTAATGATATTGCAAAACTAAAAACTTTTTATCTTTTATTTGTTTGTTATAAATAAAAATCTGATTAACAAACAACTTGTATAAAAGATATTTCATAAGTTGAAACGGATAATCATTACTTCATCTTTGTTTTTGCTCAAAATACGTCTTTGCAACACGAGATCTCTTCTTTTATTTACTTTATGTACTAACTGTCTTAGACGATATTGGATTTTCCTGGCACAACTGGCTCTTCTTGTGGCTCTTTCAGTTTAATCAATTTTACTAAGCGTCATTTCTGCAATAATGTCCAACCTCTTTTAACCTACTACTGTCTTGCTGGAAGTAGTCACAAAATAAAAAATACATCTACCTGGGCTAGAGGAAGACACAATGAGCAGGTTTTCTCAAAAACTATTTAGTTAATTAAATGATTGTCAAATAACTAATAGAGGAAGAAGGGACAAATAAATCTAATGTCACTGAAACATCTAATATAACCAAAAGTTGATTTCCCCCATTCACGTTTATGAAAACCTAAGATCGAGACCAAAGACATAACAACTTGCAAAAAACAACAAAATTAGGAAGTTGTTCTATAAAAAAGCTTATAGTATAGCAAGAGATGGATCAATTGATTTGTAACTCAAAAAAGGTCTGTAAGTGTTGATCTTTTTGATGGAAATTCTAACTGTTTCTGAAGGTATGTATCCATCCCAAACAAGAACAGAACCAAAACAGTCTTGAACGATAAGTAAACCCAGTTCTTATTGCATATAAAAGAAATAAAAACATCAAATCCATCATCAAACAGAGCTCTTGACAAAAAAAGGATCGAAATACTTCTACGAAGCAAACCTGTACTAACTATCTATCAAGACTACCCCATTTCAAAAACCTTCCTATGAACTTATAAGCCAGTCATTACTAAGTAGAAACTGTGACCATGAAATAGTTAAAATCAGATGAGCAAAATGAGATCGAATAAATCTTAACAACTTGAATTGACAAAATAGAAAGAAAGTAAAATGTTTTATTCATATTTGGAAAAGGGCCTCTATAGAAGCTCAGAAGTTATTCTTCTGCCAATAAAGCAGTAATTAAATTTTGTTAACCAATTACTAAAATTTAATAATCTTTCAGACTTTTGCAGAATATCGACGAATAAGCCAGCTGCGTTTCCAAAAGATGATAAAATGCTTAAAAAACAATTTGATTTATATAGTAACTAAACAGGTGGACATGCATTACGTACCGAGAGCCACCAGTATTATTTTGTGGTTGAGATATGCTTTCTTGGGGTTTTAAACACCCTATCTTATTCAATAAATAACTGTTCTTATCACATCTTAGCACTTGAGCACGTCTTTTGAGATTGATACAGTAGACAATGATAACAAAAGCGGGGCTGCGTACTTGAAATTCGTGTTAAGATTGTTGCCTAAACGTTTTTATTTTACCTTTTATATTGCGTAATATATCTTTGTGCAAATGACATATATTTACACTTGAGTACATATTAATTAATCTTGCATTACAAATACAACTTTAGAACGTAGAAAACGTTTTGCTTTTTGGTTTGTATGGCAGGTTAAGTTTGCTGCCACTTTGGAAACTTAAAACGTATTGTTTTTTAATAACAATAGTTTTCCCTCAAGAACAGAAAAGTTCTATGATCGAAAGCCAGTTTAGGGATGTTAGAACAATTAATGATAACTGGGAATATTCCGTTCTGGATGCTTTTGCTAACTTTCAAAATCACATCCCAAATTTACTAGTGGCAATACAACTAATAAATCATTACATTTTACAGGAAATTTTATACCTCTTAGCTACTAACCAAAGTTTGGCTTTAATGCAGCTTTATGTCATTCTGTCCATGACCAACCAAAGACGATACAATTTTATGTATCACTCGTTACCATCGTAGCCATTTGCATATTGTCATCAAAGCAGAAACTTTTATTTAAAAGATGTCAAATGAAATACTTTCAAAACAAATATTTTATTAACAAGAAAGACCTATTCCTACCAATATCAGATGAGTACTTACCGTCATTAGTAAAGAACACCAAATATTTCCTAAGTTGACCAGAGATCTATAGCAACTTGGAAACAAGAATTTGCCCAAAATTGAATGGAAAAAAGGAATAATGACAAAAATCTGAACAAAAAGTAGAAACCGTCGACGTGAAAACTAATACAGAAATACTTAGAGGAGCACATCTCTCAATCTTTAACTTTTATTAGGAAAGTTGTCATATTGTCAAATCGTTTTCCAGACTTACATACATTCTACGGTTCAATAATGTTTTTTTTCTTATTTTATAATTTGATAGAAAAGGCCTTTCTGCAAGCTGATAAAGAAATGTTTATCTGCAAAAATTAAAACTTCAAACGCCATCTCTTCGAGACTAGATAGTAACTCAAAGAAGATTATACTATTACTGGAATTATGAAAGTTTGAATGTGAGCCACCGTAAGTGGCCATTTGAAACACTAAAGGTAGTTTGTTAGAACACAAACTCTGACCATGGGCTAGCGTAGGTGGTCTGTTGGGAAGCAATGTCCGAATATGGGTCATTGTCATTGGCCTGTTGAAGAGAAGAGTTTGACTGTACAGGGTGGATCAAACTGGTTGTTATCATAGGGTATCTGGCTTAGTATTGATAATAGCGAAAAACAGTTTTCTTGACGAAAATGATTTTTGTTTAAACAATTAATAAATTTTGTTTATTTCAACAGCCATCTAAGAATTTTAAAGACATTCTTAACAGGAGCTCTAGTTTCCAATAACATGATCAATAATTTAGTTATATAAGCAATAACACGAGTTCTGAATGTTCTCCCGTGTAGTGATTTTTGTTTGGGATGCAATTTGTTTCAGATGGTCTTAAATGTAGAAATCCACAAAATTTGCCAAGAGACCAATCACGTAACAGGCCCCCCAACGGCCGTTCATTGGTCGTTTTACCCGTCAGTTATCTACCATCCATCTTGGGAAAAGAAATGCATCCTGCAATAAGCATATTTCCTGGAGGAAAGTAGAAATTCTAAATTTTATGATGTGCAGTGATAAATCGATAAATCATTAGACAAGGTAGATTTTGGACTTGTAGTGCATCTGTAGCACAAGTAAACTGACTTTCTGCGCTTTTAGGTGGGGGAGCAGAGACCGGCTCGATCACTAGGCGATCTTTTCGTTTCATTCATGTTTCCTCCCGGACCGACCAGGCCAGATATCGCATGCCTATTTTTCGTTATAGTACAGCGTTTTCCGCTAAAACCAAATGTTCTACTTTAAAGGTCCGAGAAGGGTACTTAGAGCCTATATTGATTTCATCACCCTGACTTGACTCGAATCAGTAAATAGTTAAAGACGGGAACTAGGATTAGTGTGGCAACAGGACTTTTTGATACTTCAACAAATTACAGAAGAAACATATTTTCAGGTATTTAATTTTGATATCCCTAATTCCTCGATACTACAATTGTTGTCGTCAAAGCATGTCAAAACGTCATCGAAACTCTTGTCTCGTATCGTCACGACATAATATCTGTATCGTATCAAGAGTTTTGAAAGTCACTAGTTGTTTTGCTTATCAAGAGGGGATTATTGCCCAACTTAATGAATCGTTTTGTTTCATTCTCGAAAACGTAGTTTTACGATCGTGTTTGTTTGGACTCTAACTTTGGGTTCCACGTTGTTAGCACCTATGTAATGCCTTCCACATGCAGAGCTATCATTTCAGTATCCGTAGAGAAATATAATATCACCATATCAATGTGTATTAGACGGGGATAATGATGATAATAATGATAATGCAATATAAGGAAGATTATAAACGATGAAAAGTAACAAAATCAATTTTTAAAAAGGAACTAGCTCTGAAATAATTGAAAAAAGTATAAATAAAACATTTGGGAAGTTATTAAATAGGAAAGAAGACAATAAAAAAACAAACAAATAAATGAACAAACAAATAATAATAGTTTTGTTACATTACCTGCCTCAATTTTTTTTATGGCAAAACATATAAACATTCAAATCTTGTTTGTACTGAAGACCAAAAAAGGATTGTTTTTATATATTAGTAACGTATCACAATTCCTTTTGATAAAAAGCTGTTGTCGAAAAATTTCCTAATCTGGAGTTCTCCGAAAATTATACAGGAATATTCCGTTGATGTCATCGCTTATTAAGGGATGGTGAACTTACTACATGCAATAAATATACAACAAACTGATAACTTTGGAAGATTAATTATTTAAGATTCATTAATTTTACTAATTTGGACTTAAGTAAATTTATTTTTATTTGTTTTTACAAAAAGTAAAGCAAGTTAGTATGTATAATGTACCACGATTTTCCTAGGACTTCAATTATTGTTATTTAGGAACAATCGACCTTTGCGACTATAAGATTGATATCACTTAATGTATTTTTAATTTTTGTCATAATATTTATATTATTACTTGCGTTCCTAATTTTACTTTAATTCCCCGAAATTATCAAGATTGCAAATTTTTAATAGTCATCTTATGTACTTGTTTCATGAAACTTTTTTTTATCTTCTAATTGTAAAATAATTTCGACTGTTTTAGGCAACAAAATGTTCTCATATTATGGAAAACTTTTAAATAGTAGAAATGTTATTGTAAGTCTTACTATGTATCATCTAATTGTAAGACATTAGTTATTCACTAGGTCAATAAGAATAATATAACCTTTAATAAACAAAATTCCCAAATCTTCTAAATAGGATTTAGATAAAATGCCTTAATTTGTAAAATTTAAACCACCACATTTAACCAAATTTTCTAAAAAACTATCGATTGTAAATTTTTGTTAAATACTTAAGTTTTTTATAAAAAATGAAAAGAAGGAAATTCCAAACGTGATACAGTAAACAAAACCTAATTATTTTCATCTGTTTCGAGTTTTCTATGATTAAGAATTTCCTATTTAGTTAGAATGAGTTTCTCTATCTTCAGACTGATTTCAATGAAAGACTAATGCACTTATTAACATTACGTTTTCAAGTTTTGAGAATTCAAATGAATGAGTTATGTTTACATTAACTACTTTTTATTATATAATAAACAACTCAAAAGGTCAAACAATCTTAGCCGATCCGTTTAAAACCTTTGCGCTAGTTAATCTTGATTCAGTAATAATTTTCAAGGTTCCTTAGAGTCGAGCAAAATTGGTATGTATCATTACTCAGTTGAAACTTGAGTGACTTCCAGTAATCAGTAAGTTGAGTGTCAAATTCTCAACATAATCGAATTGGTCAAGCTTCCCCCAGATCAAAGTTAATGTACTAATTTTTCTATGATTCTACTTTTAATTATGAATGTAACTGTCTGACTCCCACAGGACAGACAAGTCAAAAAAAACCATAGTTTTTATGTTCTACAAAATTGACTTTTGTTGTATCTAACTTAATTCCCGAGGGATTCGTTTCAAGAAGTTTAAAATCCACAGTCTTTTTTCTATTTTCTCTGATTACTCAGCCCCTATTTAAAAACAGTTGAGTGACACAAAATTGATTGATTTTTAGCGGCTTTAGTCATTACAAAATTAGTTCGGCATCAATTCCTAAATGCTTCTTGATGACGTAGGAGGTAAATCCGTTGAACAAACATTTAAAAAAAAGAAGAATCATACGATTTGTTATTTTGGTTTAGTCTTCAGAAGACCTTTAAATTTTATTAATACTGAAATTAATCAATGTCTTAAATGCTACCTCAAATTAACAGAATTAGAGTTAAACTAAAAATTAATTTTTTGTAATCGAAAAAAATTTTCTTAAACAGTAGCGTCCTAGATCATCTTAAAAGATCTATCATCAATGGTAAAATCGAAAAAAAAACAGTCAAAGTTAATACAACAATTTCTCATGTAAAGTGCTAACAGCATAGGTTAACTACGTCATTAAAGGAAACAAGCTGATTAGAGGGTTTTTTGCATAAGTTGTTAAAACGGAATATGCTGTATTGTTATTTATTATATGCATATAACTGACGTTAATACAAAAACTTCCTACTTGCAAAAAATTGTTTTGACGTT
>VTPC01000710.1:0-120583 GCA_011009095.1 Ignelater luminosus | reverse complement strand
TATAAAAACAGGCTGAAGCACTTCTAGGTGGCCTTTCTAAAACAAAAACTCTCAAAATGATAGCTGTTGACGTTACCGTCTTCAAATCAAGAATCTGGATGTCGCCTCCTGCTGGATATACGAGAACGTCTCATTGTGGTGAGTTGCGGTGCATTCATAATGAGAGTGGCGCTCTGATCGCGACTGGATTTGTGCTGGCGGAAGACTGGAGACCGCTTTCAAAAACATCCTGATTGTAGCCTCTCTCATGGCGAGCGGCGTTTGTTATCCAAATAATGAATTATTCCCTTTCGTGTTATAATATAATTGAATGTGTGCCGGTTCTTCGAGTTCGGAGAAATATCAGTTTTCAAATTTTGTTTTGTTGCAATTCAAGAGAGTTTTATATTTAAGCATTTTGTGGTTTTTAATTAAGAGAAAAAAGCACACGTTGTGCATTTCTGCCAGATTAAACGTTGAGACTGTGAGGTTTTGCGGCATGACAAAGAAAAACACAAAAACAATATTTTTTTGTCCGGACTGTAAAAAAATTGTTTAGCTTTCAGTGGAAATCAGCGTTAATATTTTGTTGATAAATCTGCCAGCACTCAATATCAGAACATCCTGTAAAAGACAAATATAATATATAAATCTCTCTGTTTTTTGTAATAATCTAAATCTCTAAACGTTGAGGTACAAGATTTATTTTTATCTTTTATCTTTTTTGTTTGTTTCTCATTTTTAAACCCACATTTTTTTATTAATCCTATATTTTAACAAGATACTTTGTGTTAACTAATCTTATTAAACCATGGTGAAGTAATAAAGCTTTTGATGCAAAACAAAGTTACTTTTTACAGCAGTTACACTTTTATCTTCTGCTCTTTTTGTTAAAAAGCATAAAACCTAAATATAAAAGAAAATTTTTTTGGTTACAAAATGAATAACATTGTGACTATCTCAACTACGGCAAAGTTTTAAGTATTACAGAATAGAGAAACTAGCGATTGTTTCCATGCAAATATATTCAAACGGAACTATTTTTCTAAACCTCTATATTTCTCCAAATTTGAATAGAGAATAGATTTTAAAAGTAAATAAATTCAAGGGAAACATATTTGTGATACTTTTGTAAAAATACCTAACTGTTGAAATACTATAAACATTTGCTAAAATAAAAGCTGTATAAACACTTTACACATTGTATATTTGATTCAAAGAAAGAGAATTTCAGATTGTTTATGTTTTTATTAATACGCAATAATGTTGCTTATGAGAAATGGAAACAATAACAAGTAAATGTTGATTTTGTGTATACTTGTGTTTTTCTGCTTATATTACATAGGTTTCTCTCTATTCTAAACACATTTTAATTAATTTCCAAAGTAAATGTAGGTAACGCTTATTTTTTTTGTGTAAATACTCTTTCCGAGTTAATAATTTCTTTTATAGTACGCGAATCGATTTATGTACTCTACGCGTATGCATGTAAAATGATTCAGTTTCATAAAAATCTCAAATATATTTAAAACCTTCTATCTGCAAAAAGAAAAATGGTTTTTTACAACACTCGTGACTTCCAGACAAGCAACATTTTTTATTAAAAAAGACCCTTTTCTAAAAAATTATTAATCAAGCTGTTTTTGCCTTGTGAACTCACTTGATGGGTCTAGTGCATAATCAAGTATTAAATTGAGCGAATTCTTTTATGTCTTTTCCTTTCATAATAATCTATGAATCAATCTGAAAAATAATTTTTAATTATATGAAATAATCATCCGATTGCAAATATTGATAATGTCCTCGATAATTTAACGAATAAACCCACTATTTTGAATAAATTATGGCGTGTCTCACAGAAGACGAAACATAGACTTTTTTGGGTTACCGATTTCATAAAAGCTCCAACAGCTTCATTCTTAAATCTTTATTCCATTGGATTTTCTTTTAAAGGAATAACATATTTTAATCCTTAAGTGGTGAGCAATCAGATCCAGCATCAATAGCAGGAAATTTGCGCGAAGACGCATTCTTTTTATTATTACAAACATGACAACTTATCATCTTCCTATTATCAGTTTTTCTTAGAATATTTAAATTTCATAACAGACGCTACTATGGTGTCACAAATTAACTAAAACTAAAGTAAAAGATGAAAACATTAAAGATTAAAAAACAAATGAAAATGTCAAAATATGATTTATTGGCGTTGCTAATAAATATCCCCAGAAAGTCAATGTTAAGAAAGTCTGTGCTATTTATCACAGTCTCGGGTGATGTACAAATGGTGTCTGGTGTCTCACAGAGTCAGAGTCATCGTCTGCAGACACTCTTCCTGCTGTTAACCCGAGTTCACTCTGTCTTTGTCGGAATGGGGAGGGCGTAGGCACCCGGGTTTAGCAAGTTCACTTTTTCCATTGCATTGCCCGACATACGTCTTGACCCTGGCGAGGGACGGAACTGCTGGCGTATCGGATGTATGCTCCCTTTCCGTGCTATCCTGTAATACCCACGTTCCAAAACCATGCCGGGACGCGTTTTCAATAGGAACGGCCACAATCGAACTCCACTTCCATAACGGGCTCATGTGGAAATGCGATTTTAAAAAGTCAACAACAATTCTTAA
Organism: Ignelater luminosus; assembly: GCA_011009095.1. Taxonomy (NCBI): domain Eukaryota; kingdom Metazoa; phylum Arthropoda; class Insecta; order Coleoptera; family Elateridae; genus Ignelater; species Ignelater luminosus. The sequence continues at coordinate 117,978 of VTPC01000710.1, read as the reverse complement.
AATACCGTAATACTACACGAGCATTCTTCTCCGTTATGCTCAATACATACCATTACCAATTACTGTCTAGACTTTTACTTATTAGTTACTACTTTACTTTTATTTTGTCGGAAAAACGCTCAAACAATTTTAAATTTTTTTTATTAGAAACATTTTAAGCACAGATTCTTGTTTCAAATTCCAAGAAGGTGGTGGGACTCCATCTTAAATCGAACGATATAGTCTATAGTGTATTTGATTTTGCATAAATGGTCAAAATCGGAGAAAATGAAATATTCAGAGACTTGAATGTGCTGCCTTTCCTATTTTTCTATTTTATTGATACCATTTATTACTAATTGAAATTCAACTCGATTGTTGTCAATTTATTGATGCATTGGTCATTATCAATTGAAAATCAAAAGAAAAAATCTTTTTAACAAGCAGGCCGCCATTTTGTTTTGGGTGGATGAAAACCCTAACTACAATACTCTAGAAAATTTTTGATTTGATTGTATCAGTACTGTCTGTCTGTCAGCGGCGAAAATGTCTAACTCACAGGACGACATACAAACCAGGCTTGCTACCCTGAGCCATCTCGTAGGAGGTTTCGTTCGAGTTTCCTCCACGACACTCAAAGCCCCGAATCGTCAGCCATGACTCTTCAAACTAGCCTCTTTCTCATGTATTATTTGCAGATTCGAGCTTAACGTCACCTTGAGCAACGTCTTTTTCCCGCGTGTATAGCATTCGCTGCCGAACCACAGACCGTGAAACGAATCTTTTACATGTGCTACCACCCCTCCTTGGAGTGCATGATCATAACTACAAATTATCCCGTAAACCCTTCACGGCTCCCAAGTATGGGAACTACGAGGACGACCACGTCGTCTTTTTGCTGCGATGTCTCAACCGCCTCTCCTTTCTCGTTGTTTCCGGAGCAGCCGTGTTCTTGAAACCCACCGGTAAAACCTCTACCTTACGTATCTGTAATTTTCTATCCTTTTTAGTCACCTCGTTTTCTAACCTCTGCCCGAACCAACGTGATCACAACCATAAAATCTTGTTTTCTTACATCATCAAGTTCTTTGGCTTCCGGGTCAAAGCATTCCTACTCTGGAAACCTATTCCACGCATTCTTTGCCTAAACCTCTCTGCTAACAAATCCATTCTATAACCTACCCCAATTAACGGTTAACCATGGCTAAAGTAATCCGCATCTGAACTGTTAATCTCAACTGATGCAACAAATACCCGCTATTGAAAATTTGGTTCTTACGGACCACATCCACATTCTCGCCTTGTTCGTTACCCATCTTAAAAAGTTCCACTTCCTGTTCCTATCTTAGTTTCGAATTTTTCGCAAAGACGATGCCGGCGATCGAGCTGAAGTGGCCCTTACCGTTCACCTCAGGAATCGAGAATTCTGGCGTGCAGTCTAGTAGACTTTGTTCTCAAAATGGAGAATCAGACCGAACCCGCTGAAAACCATCGTCATTCTATTCCGTCACTGCAGCTATACTTACACAACCAGATTAGATCCCGACGACAACGTCCGCCTGGAACTGCGGGGCTTGCTCGTCTAGATTTCGATTGTAACTATGATCTTACTTACTTGCTTCGATTGAAGATTGAATTAGTCATTAACCGTACAAAATGACTAGCCATCAAACTAATCGAGAATCATACAAAACCAACTAGTGATTGAAATAATCGTTCATTAATGGCCTTAGTGAAATTCAACGATTGACAACTAAATCATTTGCTATTCTTTCAAGGTAACCTAGAATCCAAAGATTAATTTTATTTCAGCATTTCTCTTCTAAAATAAATTGTAATACAAGATGAAATTTTCTCATTGGTAATTCAGGATAGCTAAATGGGTTTCCGCATAGGTTCGAAAAACAAAAAAGTTTAACACGGTGCTTAAATCAATAAACGCTAACTAATTTGTCTTTAGAATATTTTACGACGTTTTATTTTTTGCCATTAATTGACAGGTGTTTTAGATGAAGACAAAATATAATTTAGTTAACGGCAAAATACAGCACTTATTTTCTAATTATGCTAATTGTCTTATGAATATTCTGGAAGCTCAATAACAGGATTAAAAGTAAATACCACATTCAAATAGTTTCAAGAATATACAACAAAGATATTGGAGGAATTTTTTTCTTAGTAGGGAAATACAGCTATGCGTGTTTGATTTATAACTATTTTGTTTCAATAGGTACGTATTTATGTATTTGTACATCTTTTGTTCTGTCAGATATATATGAAGGTGTTAGAAACTCCTAATTCTTAATCTAACACGTTTCTTAGTTTTCCAAATTTTTAATTTAATTATCAATCATTTTATACAATTCTTTCACGATTAATTCTATTGTTAATCGTTTTTTACAATTAATAGTTCAATTAAAAGTTAATTGTAATTGACGATTTACGATTTGTTTACTCATAAATCGTTCGTGACGATTAACAACTAAATTTTTAATACTAATCGTTAGTTTAACTAAAGTTCTCTCAACACTGGATACAAACGCACAAGTAATGTCGAAAAAAACTAATTTATCAATTACTTGGTAATGGGCAATAGCATGATTTATTATTGTTAGTAATCGAATTGATAAGTAATTACATTACTTTTATTCTTTCCACCATAAAGTCTTTTCTACTATAAATCTTTCCTTTATACATTGTGAAAGACTCATATTTTGTATGTTTTCATTTACGAGAATCTTTGGTAATTCTTTTAATTCATCACGAGATCTCTTGAGTGATTTTGCGGTAAAGCAACGTAAAACCCATAAACAACTTACGGTTGACATTGAACTAACTAATTCCAAACGCACTGCTCGAATCACCGCCTATGGAACTAACATTATCTGTCTTTACGCTTATACCATCACCCCTTTTAACAAAAAATGGCCAAGCAAAATCTATTTCTGTAACTTTAAACGGATTTCCAGCTCAAAGTCTTTCTTTCGGTAATTGAGGTTTTCCTTTTAATCTTCTGCACACTTCTTCGACATTGACAGTTGCCTGGTTAACTTGCCAACAGCAATAATCATTTGGCGCAAATCTGAAGAGCCCTCTCTTATTAATAGCTTTTGGAGGATCATTGCTACCAAGCACATCCTTCCATTCGTAAAATAGTTCGTTGTTTCTTGACGGCCACTTTTAGGACTTTAAAGACTTGTTCGCTACTTTATTATTGAAACTTAATATGACACTCGGATACTGTTCACCCTTGTACATAAAAACGACCCGTGGGCACTAACTTCTCTAACCATGGGCTTAAAAGGAAATTCCAATTCCCCTGGTGTTCTTCTCTAAATTCGTTCATTGGTTTCCTTTTGTAGGTGTCGAAGGCATCGTCAGAAGAATCTTGTAAAATTAAATTATTAGCTTCGTCGCTTGCTTTGCTTGATTCTTCTTCGTTACATCTTCCTTGTTTGCAAGACAGTTTGGATGTTTGAGCTTAAGGGAAAATTTCTTCGTGTGCTACACTTTTATCGCAGGTACGTTGAGTTTCTTCTTTCTCTGTTGGTAGCTTCCAGAATATTAAGGAAGGCGGCATTTACAGCTTCCTGGTGAGTTTTTCTCCTAGCAATGCGTTGGGGTATATTCCACATTTCTTAAACCCACTTTCTAAATTTTTTTTAAATGTGGTTCCAAAATCTTCAAAGTTTTCTTTAACAGTAATGAGTGTCATTATTTTGAATGTCTATGGACGTTGGGCGTAAATCTATCTTTTTTGTGAATTCAATGGACTTCGTGGCGTATTTCAATTATTAAATTTAAGGTTCCTTCAAAGACAGCATACTAAAATTAAATTTCGTTGTTGGTGAAATCATTTCTTCGCCGTGAGAACTTCTTATTTAAGCCTTATCTATGAAATTTGATATGTAATTTCCGTTGGCTTATCGTCAAGACGTGCCTTGTTCTAGTTTGAAATTGTTCATGGATCTTTAGTACACTTTTATGTCGTTTTAGATCCAAGAGATTTGTGTTTATAGTTGGGCCTTGTTTATGAGAATGAATGTCTGCTGTGTTTAGATTTGTGTCTGGATGAAAGGCCGTTTTACATGTGACAATGGAGGTGTGAGATTTTTCCATTATCTAAATATCCCGTGTACTTTGTTCCATAATGTAGCGTAAATCAGGCTTTGGCTGTTAATTTTTGCATTGAGTCATCTTGGTGTGAAAAGATAGTTTCTAGTTTCTTTTTTGGAGAGTCGAATTTAAATCGGGGGTTAGCTTCGCGCAGCCCGCGCTTATCGTCTTGTTAACATAAGTAATATCGTGCCGTGAGTTCCATTTTGAAGTTTTCTTTGTGAATTACTTGTACCGTTTTCCCTCAAAGGCTGGTTTTAAAGAAATCTATCGACGACGTCTAGTCGGATTATGTTTTGTGAATTCACGTGTGCAGAGAGTACGAGTATTTCTCTAATTATTTATTTCGCAGTATAGCTGCTGTTAAGTCAAATGTTAAGAATTGTGTTTTGTTAAGAGTGAACTTTGTATCAATTTCATTACCATGGTGTATCTTTAATCACCTGCATTGCATCGTCCAGAATTGTGAAGATCGTAATTATGGTGGTTCTTTAGTCATCTGTTTTGTACCGTCATAAGTTGTTCCAGTTTTCTAATTTCTAATAACAGTAAAATTATTAGATTTTGTTTACTAAAGCTTAAGTTTTATAAAGTTATAAAACATACTTTTCAGTTGCGAAGAGAGAGGGGGAGAGAGAGAGAGCAAAAGGGGCTGGAGTTTACTGTTATGTTATGACATTACTACTTTTACTTTTTATGTGGTTTATGAAGCCGACGTAAGCCTCTGGGGTAAGTTGAGAGTATACTTTAACATTAGGAATGGTGTCTTGAGCTTTTTTATATACAAGATGTTTACAGAGTGGACCCCTATATACAGGGTGTTTGTCGATGTGGGGACTGGTCGACAGATTACATCATTTAGCGTTACTGTTCCCTGGCGTCCTTTTGGTATTTTTTAGGCTTTTCAGCTGAAATTTAAGCTTTGAGTTTAGGTATGATCAAAATTATTTGGGTTATTCGCTATCTTTGAACCACGCCCATCTCCGATTTCTGGCTCATACCTGTTTTTCAGGTTTTTCCCATGGGAATGCTTGTTTTGGTAGTACATTGCTTTTTAAATCATCTGTAGTACCTTTCCAGTCAGTAGGCGTTTTTCTCCACGCCACTTTTATTGGATACAAAAATGCTACATCAAGTGCTAGATAAGGTGCGTGCTCTGCGGTGGTAGACACACAAAGTAGATATTTTCTTCGCGGCAGCGTTTAGATGTCTGGACAGATTATCTGTAATTATTACTTTCTTTCCAAGCAGCTTCTTTAATCTTGGTAAAATTGTAAGTGACGGAATCAAACCATCCGGACGTAGTGTGATGATATCTACATTTTGTCGGTTCTTCTTCTGTCCTTGTTGTCCATAGCTGCGACGATCTATACACAACGTAAGGTGGAAGCACTTCCACAAATCATCAAGTGCTGCTTTTGCTCAAGTTGCATGTTTTCTCCGGGTATTTGACACCACTGTGACAAATAATTTTTCTTTGGCTGGGATCATCGGTTAGGTTTGTCTCATTAAAGTTCCATATATTTTCTTTGCTGACTTTACAAACAACTTCTGCTAAATTGTTGATGTATTCGCGTAAAGTAGTTTCGTCAGTATCTGCACTATTTCTTTTAATATTAGCTGCAAATCTTGCTGTTAACTGCAAATGACGTGGTAAAAACGAACTCATTAAATCTTTACCTGGTATGTTGTTTTCAAAATAGATTATCAAACGACCCCTCCTGTCTGAAAATGATCGTATTACATGACGCAGATTTTGTGTAGTTAATGGAAATCCGAATTCACTCATAACAGAAATATATGATCCGAAAGTTTCTTTCTTCTCTTTAGAGAAAATCGACGGTTTTTCAGGTGACTTTATGTGCTTCCCTTTTAATTTGTTTATAGTAGTCCGTCGAGGAATATTGAAATTAGATGCAGCCTTTCGTTGGAATATTTCACGTAGCCTAATTAATTCGAGGCATTCCTCTAACTTTTCGGGTGCGTAATCGCGGTAGCGACGTGCTCCCTGTTTTCTTTTATAAAAGTACACTATCTGTATTACATAAAAATTGCAATGCAGAACTTAGAAATATAAATTTAGTAAAAACCTAAAAACGGTTCTAAATTAAACATAAAATTCTACATAGGAAAAGTCACTACATACCTTTGAGTCGTTAATATTTCCACTTTTCTTTAACACAATATTCTCAGAATACAAATTCCGGTTACCAATTGCACTTTTTTTCTGCATGCGTTACTTGGTTACGACACGCACTACATTACCAACAGTGTATATGCCCCATCTGGTGGATAGCATCATAATTATTGCCTTTTAGGTTTTGATTTCCTAGCTAACTTGTGATTTTTGTTTTTAAATTAGGTGCAAAAAAATCCCTGTAGGAACAAAATGGCCCCGTTTTACGGTATCTTCTAAAAACAATATACACGGTTTATAAATTTTTTTTATTCTATATTTTACGTTTTCTGATTAAGTAGTCTCTGTTTTAAAATGGATTGAAAAATCAATAATTACTGCAGAATTTAATGGATGATCGTTGACTATAATATCAGTACGACTATTTGAAAATCATTATTCGTTCTAAATGCTTCAGCAATGAGAGTTCGTATTTTGTTATGACTACTGATGCGAAGAAGTTGTTCTTTTGAATAGAAGCCTAATACATGCGGTAGGGTTTCTGTCTTTCTGCTCTATTCTATTCTTTCCGGGACACCTCGCAATGCTACACTATTGGAATTCATCTTGATCAATGTAGTCTGCTTAAATAAAGACAATCTATTGAATTGCTTTAGGATGTCTTGCAAAACGAATAACTCCTTTTCCTATTTATGAGATTCTTGTTGTCTGAGAACAGAGCGAATTGATTTTACGTTTGTTGAACTATCACGTATATCTAATTTTGTTAAACATAATAATATTTCTGAATTTAACTTTTAATTATTCTAGAGCATATTTGTTTGTTGTAAGTATGTCTGCTATCTTTTTTATCAACCCTAGACCGCAAAAGTTTCTCGGGAAATATACATAACATCGAATTTGGAATATCCAAGGACAGTGTTAGTTGTCCTTTGACCGTTGATCGTAACAGCATAACAATTTCACTAAGTAAGGGAGTTGATATTTTAGTCAAAGGAGCACATTGGAAGGAATATACCATTGTATGCCAGATAAACTATAATTTTCAAGCTAGATGTTTAGTCCTGGAAGTGTACGTTTTAGAGGCCTACACGGGCTGGGTTCTTTAGTCGAATCTTTACGCGACGCGGGTCGAAGCTCGGGTTCGTGTCGGGTCGGAACTCAGTTTAAAATTTATTGAACTTTTCCCGAAGAGGCTGCAAAGAGAAGCTAAAAGGCCTACCACCAAAATAGCGAGAGAAAATACTGAAAAACAAACAAGCTAAGTCAACTTCTGTAGACATCAGTCTTTTCGTTCTTTTTTGTTCTTTTTACAAATCACATATTTTGCAGAGATGCCTGGAGGAACTACCATTTGTTTTTTGACTGATTTAGACCTTGTTGCACAAAACGTAGTTAAACGAATGATCAAGACTAGCCGATTTAATTGGATAGTTTTGAATTTACATTTGAATGTTACTACGTCTTACTGGTTAGTCAAGCGATTAACTTTGTGCAACAGACTTTTGTGTTCAAATCGACAGCGTGCTGCTTTTCGGCCAATCTACTGTTGTGGTAGTTTCAATAAGTCAAAAGACTAAGATGATCGCAGAGAATGATGGAAAAGCAAACCATTCTCCTTTAAAGTCAATAGTCTCTACGAACCACTACCAATAGATCCGTGCGATATTATAGCCAACAAAGATAAGGTCACAAAATTATGTTTTACTGAATTTTTGAGGCAGTTGCAGTCTTTTAAAATAATAAAATAAATGTAGTAGCAAAACCTATGCGTTTCAGATTTCCATCCACGCATGTTCATTCCCGCCTTTATCCTTCTTATTGTAGATTGTTTGTCTTACCTCCTTGATTCTCGCATTCATCCTTTAGAGAAGTTTGTGGAATTACCCTAACAGATATTAAACTAGAAGTTTGTGATATTTTCTTTGTTCTCTTTCTCTTTTAGTTCTGAACCGATTGGGCCACTGTCTTTCCCTGTTCTAAACCTATTTACGCTCAAGCAAACTTGTATTGATCAAAGGGACCAACTAATCGTGAACTCATCGATTTAAATTTTGACTTCTTCCAAATTCCTTTCTATATTTTCTTATACTCTTCTATTTTCATTTTTCTTTAATGAGAAATGAAATCATTATTGCTTACAACTTTGTAATTTCTTTAATGAATTATCTATTCTTGCTGTTGATATTTTAATATTGTATCTTCTGTAGAGCCCTGCGTGAGCCGAAATGTCTGGGCCCGGTTCGACCAGGTCCAACTAGGGACAAACTTGACACGGCCCGGAAAAAACTCGGTAACTTCTTGATCGGTCCGAGAAGTCCGAACAACCCGAGATACCCGAACGGCCTGAATAGTCCGAACGGCTAGACAGAGAAGCTTGAAGGCCCGAGAAGTTCAAAAGGCCGACAGGTCCGAACGGCCCGATAAGCCTGAAAGATCTAAACGGCCCAATAGACCCGAAGAGAGAGAATCAAACAGCCCGGCAGAGAGAAGCCAAAAGGACAAGAAATCCAAAAAAGCTCAAACAGCCCGATACGACCAAGAGGTCCAACATGCTCCAATATCTCGACAGGTCCGAGAAAACTAAACGGCTCAAACGGTTCGTCAGATCTATATGGCTCGACAGGCCCGAGAGATCCAAACGTCCCAATACACCCGAAAGGCCGAAAAGTCCAAAAGCCCCAACAGGCCCAAACGATTCGATAGGCGCGAGAGATTTAAACATCCCGACAGAGAGAAGCCCAAAAGCCCGAGAAGATCAAAAAGCTCTAACGGCCCGACACACCAGTATGGCCCAATAGGACGAAGGGGTCTAACAGGCTTCAATATCCCGACAGGCCTGAAAAGAGTAAACGGCTCGAACGGTTCGTCAGATCCGTATGGCCCGACAGGCCCGAGAGATCCAAATGGCCCAATAGACCCGAAGGGCCGTAAAGTCCAAAAGGCCCGAGAGGCCCAAATGATTCAACAGGCGCGAGAGATTCAAACAGCCCGACAGAGAGAAGCCTGAAGGGCCGAGAAATTCAAAAAGCTCGAACGGCCCGGTACATCAGTATGGCCCGATAGGACCAAGAGGTCCAACAGGCTCCAACATCTCGACAAGCCCGAGAAGACTAAACGGTTCGATTGACCCGATATAGGGCCGGTAAACCCCATAGATGTTTAAACTGAGTCCCGGCCCAAACCCGAGCTTCGACCCGGGCCACGTAAAGCCTCTACAGGAAAACTCGGTCTGTGCAGACCACCAGAAAATGATTAGAATCTAACAAATTAAATAATGTAACTATTAAACAAACGATTGATTTTTTTCACGTGTATTTACATTTTTATCCTGATACAATCTGTCATTAATTATTGTCAGTTGTTTATCTATATGTGCAGACCATTAAATTTAGATAATTCCATCTAATTGATTTTGAAGTGACTTTCCGTTTAATTTTCGAATGGATAGAATCACGAGAAAGAGAAAAATTATTTTCACATACTTTTATCTTTGTTCTCATCAATAAGAAGTATATAGTAATGTTAGGTTTGGTCTGAAGGTTTAATAAAGCAAGTGTTTGTCTTTGGGACGTGTTGGAAAATGAAAGATTTAGCAAACAAAAGCATTTGACTGTTTCTATTCCATCTAAGCCTGCAGCATCTTTAGGGAGCTTTTGTTGCTTCCCTTAAGAGACTGAAACTATTTGCTTTCGTTTACTAACATTCTTGATTTATTCTCTTCTGCATGTAATGACTTTCTCTTATTTCTATTCCTAATAATTGCTCCCAACATATTTTCCTGAAATTCTTTTATTCTGCACTAACGACTAATTTCTACATTTTTTGAGAAGATTAGTAAGATGTAGGTAACAAATTAAATTTTTTATAAGCAATACGTGATGACGTAAGTAATTACAACAGTGTTCTATGCATCAGGTGGTGTGCGTGCACCCCAGTTAGAATCTGCCTCCGGGACCGTTTTACTTTCGCTTTTTCTTTCACTTTGCATTTTCTAGCTTCCTTACTTTTGGCATTAAATGTATAACATAACCAAACTGTTTGTCAAAAATCATCTAAACAATTCATTAGCAAATAAACCCTCGCTAATTATAATAAATAATTTATTCGAAACTTGGAGATTTTGCCAGACGTCATTCCAATTAGCATCAACAAACAGTAACCCTTTCTCTCCACATGAGTTCCATATACTACCCGTCGCTGATATAAACTATTTGAATTCCTTGTTTGTTTAGGCTGAACGCAAATTCGAAACGAGGACGGGAAGGAAAACCGCACATTATCTTCCCCTCCATTCATGCAAATTCACCTGGGAAAAGTTTCTTTTCCCTATACGCACGATACACTAAAGAAGATTTAACTTCTTATTTATGAAAGCTTTAAAAATTTATTTTAGAATTTCATTGTTCGAAGTGAAACGCACGTTTTTGGATAATGGCGCTAGCGGATTATCTTCCCCTTAAATAAGAACAACTTCAAATTATGTAGGGGTGTCATTTTTTCCTCCTCGCGCGAAGGTGGTGGTGCGTGGTTTATTTTTAGGAGAGGAAAAGCATTTATGTACGACCACGAGAATGGTATTGATTAATCTCTTAACAATAACGGAACATTTTACAGCAAATTTGTAACATTTTGCAAATTCTGATCAAATATTATCTTTTCAGGTTGTACAAGAATACGAACGGGCGGTAATATTCCGTTTGGGTCGTCTGCTATCAGGAGGCGCTAAAGGGCCAGGTAAGAGGCTTATGATTTTTATTTAAAAGCTTATTTGCTTATTGAAAAGTCATAAAGCGTGAAGAAACCTTCTTAACCTACATTTTTTATATAAATTTTTAAAAAGGCCTGTCTTTTATTATAAATTGATTTTTGTTAATTTATTATTTTTTCCTACCGATCTTGCTTTACTTTTCTGAATTTTCTAATATATTTGCTTTAAACATAAAAAAAGAGCAAAACAGAAGCCAAAATATATGAGGTTCTGCAAGATGGATGAGATCTAAATCCATTCTTGGTCTATGAAGTGTATAAGTCAAGAAGCGTGGTTCATAAATATATTTCGAGGACATTTTCCTGATTGGCTTTCACTCAAACTTTGACTCCTAGTCTTAGAAAAAGTGAAATACTTTTGTTGTCAATAGTTTTTTATATACGCTTTAAGCAATAAATTTGGCATTTCTTTGCGAAGTTTGTTACAGAAGAATGACGACGGAAATATTCCCTTTCTTTATCTTCTAAATCGATTCCGGTAAACTCGAAAATAAATAAGAAGTTAGGGGAAGTTTTATTAAAAAACTTGAATGGAAGCTAAAAAAAGGTAGATTATTGACAACTAATTTAAACATATAAAAGTTTACAGTTTATGTTGTGAAAAATGTATGAACTGGAGTATTTTTTGGGCTTCAATGAATAAATCGAACATTTTATTAACTGCTTGTCCAAATAAAAAACAAAACATTAAATATTTATAGGTGACTGGCACTTTCGTGCTTTCCCAATTCGGCGGTTTATACGAAATTGGAGTTAAATTAGTCGAGAAACATCTTAAACTAGTTTTCGTTGCTTTCGTTTTACGTTTCAAAAAGAAAACCTGCTCAAGTCAGGTAACTCTAATGGAACTATCCGTAATCCAGCTAGATATACTTCTGAAATGTAAATCGGGAAAAATAAATCCATGACATCAAAATTAAGATTACAAAATTTTTTAACATGAAATCACATGAAAGAGGCAGGCTGTCATCTCAAGTTTTTCGAGATGTAGCGAATTTTTTTATGAAAGTCAGGAAAAATAAAACTAATTGTCCTTTTCCGTGTGACGAGTTTGCTACTGGAAATTTTTTTAAGGCGCTTCTTTAGTCTTACCGCTCATTTACATTTTATAATTGTTTATAAACTCCTACTCATGTATTTCATACAAATAAGTCAACTTTTGGTTACCATTCTGGAAACAAATATCTTCTTCGGACGGGAGATTTTCGGTCTAAATCGATTGCAGCAAAATAGATCCTTGTGAGATTGTCTATGCTGTGAATGGTCTGTGATTAATTCTAAAACCACGACAAATCAGTCATGTGTGTAAGAGTATCCAAACTTTCTTCTTGTAAGAATTGCTCTGTTTTTTTGTAAAGGATGTTTATAGTACAAATCAAAATAGTTGATTCTATTTCTAGCAAGTTGTTTTCTTCTAAACAAAGTCTTTGGACTGTATTTCTAACCTTTATCTCTATCTTGAAGTATCTAACCGCAATGGTGTTGCCTGGGCGTCACAGGTGCTATGCGCACATATTCAGCTGCAGCTATAGGCGTACTACGAAATGTGCTCCCCATGCATACTCAAGTAAGGAAGGAAGCGGTTTGCATTGCCTTAAGACTGGAGTTACTAAATTCTCTAAAATCAGGAAATCTGATTGACCATTTAAAACTCTAGAAGGGATCAATGATCAAATCTATAAACAAAATATCAATCAGATATCAAACACTTCAAAGTGATTATCCTGCATTACAAGCCGTGGAAAATATTTCAATCAATACACTGACGAATCTAAGACGTAAGAAGGAATTCCTGCGGGTACCTGCTGACCTTAGTGCCAGATATCCATAACCATGAGAAATTTTGCTGTACTTTGCTCACGATAAGGCAACCAAGGGGCAACTATCCAGATATTTTCAGAAAGCCAAACAGCTCTAAATATGTTAAGGCTCATCTACCTGTCAGTTAAAGCTTCAAAACCTCGATGAAGCAAGTTCAGTGGCTCTTGAAGGCAATGAGGCCAATGATCGCTTAGCTAAGGAAGCGAGCAAGTAAATCATTGTTGCGTTCCAACTTTCTTCGGTAACCAAAAGCCCTTCTAATGTAAAATTCGATTTTTTTTCGACCGTAACGGTAAAGTACTAAATGATTTTTATTTTGGGGATGATAGTAGAAACCTGCAGGGTCCGCAATTGTCCCCGACTGGGGACAAACTTGACGCGGAACAAGAGGTCCAAACGGCCCTACAGAGAAAGCTTGGAGAGCTGAGAAATCCAAAAGGTCCAACGGGCTCGTCGTTCTGACACGCCCGACGGCCTACGAGACCCGAACGGCACAATAGACGCGAGAAGTCCAAAGAGTAAAAAAATTCAAAATTCCTGACAGACTTGAACAGTTCGATATGCCAGAGAGAGTGGAACTGTCCAACAGAGAAGCTTGAAGAACGGAAAAATCCATAAGGCCCGACGGGCTCGACGATCTGACACGCCCGACGGCCTAAAAGACCCGAACGGTCCATCAGGCCTGAGAAGTTCAAACGGCACAACAGATGCGAGAAGCCCAAAGATCCGAAAACTACAAAAGTCCCGACGGACTCGAACGGTCCGATAGGTCCAAGGAATGCAAACGGTTCAACAGGAAATCTTGAAGAACCGAAAAATTGAAAAGGCCCGACGTCCTCGACGGTCTGACACGCCCGACGGCCTAAGAGGCCCGAACGGTCCATCAAGCCTGAGAGGTTCGAACGGCACAACAGACGCGAGAACCCCAAAGAGCTGAAAACTCCAAAAGTTCCGACAGACTCGAACAGTCTGATAGGCCCGAGAAATTCGAACGGTCCGACAGGCTCGACAGTATGACAAGTCTAGCAAGCCGGCGAAGTTCGAACGGCACAACAGACGCGAGAAGCCCAAAGAGCCGAAAACTCCAGAAGTCCGAACAGTCCGAGAGGCCCGAGAGATCCAAACGGCCCGACAGACAAGCTTGAAGAGCCAAAAAATTCAAAAATCAAGCCTGCGAAGTTCGAACGGCACAACAGACGCGAGAAACCCAAAGAGCCGAAGAATCCAAAAGTTCCGACAGACTCGAACAGTCCGATAGGCCCCAGAAATCCAAACAGCTCAACAGAGAAGCTTGAAGAGCTGAAAAATCCAAAAGGCCCGACGGGCTCGACGGTTTGACATGCCTTACGACCTAAGAGGCCCGAACGGTCCATCAACTCTGAGAGGTTCAAACGACACAACAGAGCCAAAAATCTAAAAGTTCCGACAGACTCGAACAGTCTGATAGCCGAAAAATCCAAAAGGCTCGACGGCCTGACACGCCTGACGGCCTAAAAGGACAGAATGGTCTATCAGACCCGAGAAGTTCTAACGGCTCAACAAACGCAAGAAGCCGAAGGGCCGAAAAATCCAAAAGCCCCGACACACCCAAACAGTCTGATAGGCACGAGAGATTTGAACGGCCCGAAAGAACCGAGAGGCACGTAGGACCGAAAAGCTCAAAAAGTCGACGGTCCGGAAATGCCCGATGGACAGGCTCTATCTGCTGGACAGACCCGGCAAGAACGAGCGGCTTGATTTACCGGACATAGGCCCGAAAAACGCGATAAATTTTTAATCTTTTTTTAACCCAAGCTTCAACCAGGCGGTGTTAAGGCCCGTGCAGGCTTCTAGAGCAGGTTGCAAAGTACAAGTTCGTAGTAGGTGGTGCTCGCTCTGAATTGGGTCGTTGGTGAACGCCAACTTTTGTGGTAATCCGCTGGCAGCACGACAGTGTTGTGTTGTACGGACGGTGGCGATTGAAATATTCAAGATGGTCACGTGCGCGACGGTGGTTGCTTGTCATTGATATGGAGAAAGTGTTAGTTAGATTTTGGTGTTATAGCACGATTGTGGCGTAAGGACCTGTCACTACGTCGCTTGGGAATGGGTGGATGAGATCCCATGAAGTGAGCTGTCTTTGTATACGCAAGGGGGGAGTCAAGAAGGATATCTATCATCTCGCGGCTCAGGTTGTCGCTAGTTCTCATCTAAACGGTAGGAGGGTGCTTGAGTTTCTTTCTTGGTTTTCTATACGGAAGTGGAGATGAATCCGTGAGGATTTTGAGAGCGTGCTCTTTGTTTTGTTTTACCACCCTCTTCACGTATTAGAAGCACGCATCTATAGGAGGAGTCCTCTTACGGTCACACACTTCCTCAGAAGGGTTTAAATAGTCTTTTCCTTTTATCGGAGGCTGATGATCTCATATGGTGGCCGATTACGAAAATTGTGAATTCGCAATCGATCACAGATCTGATGAAGGTTTTGTAAGTGCACAACAATGTTCGTGGATGGTAGTTTGGAATGTCGCTGCCAAGTCTGAAGAGCAAGCCGCTGCGTTAGTTAGGTTCGTTTTAGAACTACATTTGTGAGCCTCATAGTTTCAGATAGATGTCTTCGTGGTCGAATCTGGCTGTTGTAAGTTTACTGTAATGGCGGAATAGAATGACATTGGATTTTTGCAGGTTCTTTGGTCTGGTTCATCTTGTTTGGAAGCAGATCTCCAGTCGTTTAAGTTCGAACGCCAGGATTCTTTGAGGCATTGGCCACAGGGCGGTGTTGTTCTCAAATTAGGACAAGCGGGCATCAGAGATCTTGGGAGGAGGGGTGTCGTGGCACTAAAAGATAAGCAATAGAGACACAAAGATGAACTTGAGAAACACCGGCCTACGGCGTGTATGTCTTTGAGAAAGCTAGATATATTCGCACGCGGTGTTGGCGGGCCGACGATGTCTAGGAGTTCTCGGGGTCTCCTTGACAATATCCTCTCGCAAACTTTACCTATGACGTTTAGAAGGACCGCAGGTTTGCATCATGCTGAGATTTGTGTGTTTGTAGATCAGGTATCAAGGTCATTTCATTGTTTATTGTCTAGACAATTAATTTTATTGAATGCATATATGTGAATTTAGCAGCATAAAAAGGCATATGTGAGGCCTCAAATCGCATTAGATGTACATGTAGAAACTTATGGTTTAAACCATGCAAATCTTTTCTTTCATAAATCTTTTCTTTAATATTTCCTGGAAGAATAGATTTAGGTAATACCAGATGTAAGTAAGTAATTTCCAAGCAAATCTCTACTGATCTCGATTTTTTGCATGCATATATTACTGAATTCTTCATTTTTGACATATTTTAGTGCATATATGCACTTTCTCTACAACATGTCTCTCCAGTTTTATTTATGATCCGGTAGTCAATAGGTTTTGGCGGAGGAACGTCGTAGTTGACGTTGTGAAAGGCTTTTGTCTCAAAAATCGGGCGATTGGTAAATTTCTTTAAGGGCTTTGGTGAAAACGTTGGCTTTGTGGGAGATGGGATTCTTGGGAAGCTTTCTGACCCGTCAGGGCCTAGAGTTTGTTCCAGAATCTAGTTTCTTAGTGGTGGTCCAGACTCGAATGGTGTTTGGGGTAAAAGCTTGAACGTCTTGCATAGCGATGATGACTTGGAGGAGAATGGTTTCAATGTCTTCCACTCTGTCCTGAGCAAGCTGAAATTCTTCCCGGTGAGCACAGCTAGAGAAGGCGCGCGGTTCCCTTTTGTGTTAGACCTAAGCCTTTGTGCTTTACTAAAAGCCATCTGAAGGATGGAAGGAAGAAGCTTTTGTATTATAAATAAACAGAGGCGACTAAGAAAGTTTAAGTTTTTTTCAGACAAGAACAAAACAATATTTGTATCTTAGCAAACAAAAGTCGGGCATTTTAACGGCGCCGAGCAACTAACTTCCAGACTGGACTAAAAACATCAGAACGTATACGATAAAGATTGAATAATCTGCAACAAATGTTGTTAATTCCTGATGATGTCAAAGAATTAGTCTCCATGAAAATTATTGATTTCTTCAGGAAATTTCTACACGGGCTTTTTTGGAAGGTTTGAGAAAATCGGAAACAAATCATATCCAGATACGTTTTATCTTTAAAAGCTTTTTTAGAATGTCAACAAAAAGATATTGAGAGATAAAAGACAAAGCAGAACTAAAACTGAAAGCAAAAAGAACAATCTAATATTTCAACGAAGAAACTAAATTAAATTTAGATGTAAGAACGTGCGTCGTGTAATGCAAGCATTACATATAAGAAGTATGGTAATGTTAATAAGTATTAACGTTACACATTCTCCTTCGTACATTTCACATAATATACGTTCGTCAGGTTTGTTGTTGTTTATTTAATTAAAGAGTTGTTCTTATTATTTTCTCTATGGCTGCATTTATGAGACGCTTCTGCTGGTTGTTTTGTTCGAGCGGACATGACTTTGTTGGAATAAACCCTTGCAGCGCTCTATATTTATCATTTCCAACAAGGTTAAGGCATCCATTCATTCAGGCATTAAACCCTAAACAGAGAAATACCTAAAATAAATTTCTCAAAACGAAAAGTCACTAACAAAGTTATTTTACTCAAAACTACTAAAAGTTCTTTTTTATAGATATAATTCAGTTTTTACTTCTAGGAAATAAAATTAGAAAGTTTCTTGACTTTAACCATAATATTTTATTAGATCCAAGTAGAAACTAACTTAATCAACTTCAAAAATATCATATTTTCTTCTCATCCTCACCTACGCGTACTTTGAGCGACCTTGATTATATTTATCGAAACATTTTTTCTCAATTCTAATTCAGTTTGTCCATCTAACTTGACGTTCCTCAAACTTTTACTCGATTTTGAAATCCGGGTAGATGACTCGCACGGGAATTTTCTTATCTCATATAAAAATTGGCTTGGCTTAGGTGGAGGAATTTTCTGTGAAATAGCGTCTCATCAAATGACTGACAAGAGTACTTGAACGTTGAAAACATATCCGTTTGGAGGCGGAATTTCTGTGTGTACTTAGTAGTGTCGATGTTGGAAAAGAAATCAATCAAGACAATATTTTTTTAAGAATTGTGTTAGGTTTGATCTTGAAAGTGATGTACAAGCTTTATTCTGTATACAAATAATTTTCAAGGTGTCTGTCTTGCTGTTGAAGATGTTTTAACAATATTAGCTCAGCGTGTGACTCGTGGAGTAAAACAAGATTTGATTGGTGATGTGATTTAAACAATAATAGATTTTTGCTGTTCGTCATGTAAATGTGGAATTATCCTTTTGTTTATTACAGCAGAGCTTCAACTGGATTGTTAAAAGTTTAAAAGGGCCCCCAGAAAAACGGACCATGCACTTTCTATTTTTAACGGATTCAAGTAACCTTGACAAATATTTTCAACCGACCTACATTCGTGTTGACCATGATGACTTACACTGCCTTCTCTACCTAACACAGTTTTAAACGAGTTTTAGTTATAAAAAATAAATTAAAATGCCTAATGCTTGACAATTTCGACATCAAGAATTTATTTACTTATTCTTGGCTGAAGAGGAGCTTCCGAGTTTCCAAATCGGCCCGCTTACCAACGAGCGAACGTAACAAAATGACTTTCATTTCCCTTTCTTTCCATAACCTACTAGCGGTGACTTCTAAAGGTTCTAGATTCAGATACTTGTTTTTTAGGTTTGCAACTCTATTGAAAGGATATCTCTGCCAATTGCAAGGTTGACGTCGTTCATCAAGAACTGCTCAAGTCGACGGTCGCTTCTGGAGCTTTCGTTCAAACCGAAAGAAAGGAGGCGTCTGGTTTGTCAGGACAACATGTCCGGCTGCAAAATTACTTTGGTGAAACAACAACAATGCGTGGTCCTAAACGTTTTATGGTGGAATTAACTATGTTACAAAAGGCGAAAAGTGAAAGGGTTGGGTATTAATCTTAGGAAATCGTACTGATACCAATTAGGTGCAGTTTGACAGCAGTTGTGATGCCAAGAAATCCTATTCCAGAAAGGGAAGGGTGAGTGCCTTAAAACCTGAACATATCAACTAAGAGTTAAAGCCTTAAGAGAAACTTCCTTGATCCTTCTGGAAGGGGATTAAGTCGATGGGCTTGCTTCCCATCAATTGTGAAAAATTGATGTTTGCAAAAAACCTTAAAAGTCAGCCTCCGAATTTGGATGGTCAAAATGAAAACAATGCAAATAACAGATAAAACATGAATGGAGGAGTCGGGAGAAAAGTTGAAAACGCAGTGGTTGGGCATTACTGTAAGGACAGAATTAACGATAATGATCATGTAGGGTTAACAATAAAAAATGGATTTTTTCAGCACTTTCCGTAAACCGATCTTGAACCAGAAATCAATCAAATCATCTGCCTTGCATCACTCGCCGATGACAGCACCATACGGGTGAAGTCTTGAGGCAAGAAGTTTGGTGTACAAACTAGTAGACTTGGTTCCGAAAGTGGACAATCAGACTGAACCCGCTGAAAACCATCGTCATTCTATTCTGTCACTGCAGACCAAATAAATTTTGAAAATTTGAAGACGTTAGTACAGACGGAGTACAGTAGTATGCGGATCGAAAGCATTTTCTAGTAAGAGCCAGAATTTTAGTAAAGTATAGGAAAGACGATTTGTTAGGTTTTCAATTCGGCCAAAATCAAATGGAAAAAATTTAACTTAGATAGTTTTGAGGACGACTACAAAATTTTTGTATCAGTTGCAAGGAGATCTGTCAGATGATCTATAAGAAACATATGCAAAACTAAAAGAAGCATATTGTCAGTTGCAGTAAAAGTAATAAAAGAAAAGAAGAAATTAGATAATAAATGGCTCAATCCACAAAATGTGTAAGATAGAAAAGCATACGCAAGACAAAGCAAATGACAAGGAAGATGAGAAATGATTTCTAAGAGAAGAAATGTAGGACGATAGACAGTATGATAGGTGGAACTCATTCTAAAGAATCCTGGAGAAACTCGAAGAAAATGAAATGGAGACTCAAATGTGCTGCTTTTTTTATTTTTCCATTATTGTTAATTGAAATTAAACTCTATTTTTGTCAGTTTATTGGTGCATTGGTCGTTATCAATTGAAAATCAAAGGAAAAAATTTTCTTAACAAGCAGAGATAACTTTGACAGACCACCATTTTGTTTCGGATGGATGAAAACCCTGACCACCATAATCAAGAAAATCCCTGGTCTGATTGTATCAGTACTGTCTGTGCTTGCCAGCGGCGGAAATATCTAGCCCACGGGATGACCTACGAGCCAAGCTTGCTACTCTGAGCCACCTTGCAGGAGGAACCGTCCAAGGCATCCAAAGCCTCGAATCATCTATCTCGACTCTTCAACCTTGTCGTTTTCACGTGCTTTATTCGTGGCGTCACCTTGAACAACGTCATGAACGTTCTCTTTGCACAAGGAATGTTTTTCTACCGCGTATAACGCATCTGTTCCCGAACCATGGACTGCATGTACTATCACCCCTCCTCGGAGTGCATGGTCAGAACTTAATGCATCCTGCAAGCCCTTCACCGCTGCCATGTATGGAAACTGCAAGGGCGAACGTCACCTTTTCCCTGCGATGTTCCAATCGCTCCTTCTTTCCAGTTGTTTCCAAAGCGGCCGCCTTCTTGAAACCCCCGCCGACGAAGCTATTTCCTATTCTTGATGTGACCACATCCATAAAATCTTGTTTCCTACCATCACTTAGTTCTGTGGTTTCCGGGTCAAAGTATCCTACCCCGGAAACCTAGTCTACGTATCCCTTTCCTAAGTCTCTCTTCTAGCAAATCCACTTTATAACCTTCACACAATTACTGTTAACAATGGCTCAATGGCACCTCGGAACTGTTAATCTCAACGATTGTCGCAACAAACGCCCGCTAGTTGAGAATTTGGTCCTAACGGACCACATTCTCGCCATGTTCGCAATCCATTTCAAAAAGTTCCACTCCCTGTCCCTATTTTGGATCTTTCTCAAGGACGGTCTTGATGGTCGAGCCGATGTGGCTCTTGCCGCCTACCTCAAGTTTCCCGCCAGCAATTTCCAGATCACCCAACAGTTCTCGACAATATCGCGAGTGTATCAGGCTGTCCATGGTGTACATGCTGCAAGCCGGCACCTCCAAGGGTTTATTCTTTCCCCCTTTTTATTCATCTTTTACTGCCGTCCCGAAGAGCCCAACATCTGCATCACTCGCGATTGACAGCACCAAACGGGTGAAGTCTTGAGGCAAGAATTTTGGTGTACAAACTAGTAGACTTAGTTCCGAAAGTGGACAATCAGACTGAACCCGCTGAAAACCATCGTCATTCTATTCTGTCACTGCAGCTACATCCATACAACAGATTAGATCCCGACGACCTTTTAAGGGATTAGTATAGAGGGCTTCAAAAATGTGAAAGTATTTCTAAAATATTTACCACTTGTTTTTGTACCCTACAGGAAGTCCTGCAGTAAGATTAGCGTTTGGTTTATTGCGGCGATCATAAAAAGTCTTCGTCTTAAGGCCCATCCACATTTCGTTCTTTTTCAACAGTTGTAACCGTCGGGTAAAACTGTGTCTGGTAAGAACGACGAACGGTGCACATCCCCATTACATTAGTCGTTTATAAGTTTGGAGTATGCGGACATATTTGACAATGAAATCAAAAAAATAGCTTATGGCGGTTAATTTTATTAAAAAGAAAGAATGCTGAAAGAAAAAAAACATTCTTCAAATGGACAAAGCGTTGGCTCCTAAAAAGACGTCAACCTTTTGGAAGAACTGAGGCTGGAATCAGCGGACTGGGTTAATTTTTTGAGAATAGTTTAACAAATTTAATAGTAAAGTTTTTGTTCATTAATCTGAAGTCACTCGTTCTGAGAATTTTAAAATTACATTAAAAGGTTTAATGCAGACGACACTGGAACACTGCGACGTTGAAAACCGAGAGTCATCTGCACTTCAGACTTGCGCGAACCTGTTGTACTATTCGTTAAAATTTGAAGCATCAGCAGACTTTTTTCGTACACAGCAAGCCTGTACTCTTTCGATGTACCCAATACGGTTTTATCCGATGGTTAAAACTGTTGAAAAAGAACGAAATGTGGATGGGCCTTTAGAGATGTAATACTTTTGGCAAATAGTGTTTTCCATCTCAAGCTGCCACAATCACAGTAAACAAGAAACAAATATGAAGCGTAAATGGTAATGGCAAATTTGATTCTTGAAAACATTGCTGACCTGGGGAAAAAGTTTATAATTTGTCACTTTATTTCTGGGACGTTCCCCTAAATGAATCATAATTTTTGTCAATTTGATTTTGAAGATTATTTGTCGAAATTTCTTGAGACTGCAGCCCGTGTGCCGCGCATACCCTGCACTTTTGCTTGGAACTGCCCTGTTTATGAGCGTTGTGTTAAGTGTATAAAATTAAAAGATAATTATGTTGAATAAACAAAAATTATTTTGAGAAGTAGTAACGTTTTTTCTACCAGGTTCAAAATTTATCAATACCTCCCTGTGTGTAGATAAATCCAAAACAAAGCTCTAATTTTGAGATTTTAGTATTTTAGACACTATAGAGATACCGTAATAGCAAAGTCTCACCAGCAACCTAAAATTGGCCTAATATAAGCCATAAAGGGTTACTCTGCTTTCTCAATTCGTTTTAGCTCCACTTTAACAACCTTGTGTTTTCAATCAGACCGCACAGGCTCTTAGTCGAAGAGAGACTAAAGTCCTTCGGTTCCATTGTAGTAAACCCAAACAGTTAGAATCTATGACGCCACAGCGCCTCGCATTGGAACAAGATATGTTTTACTGTTTCGATGTCTTCTCTGCGTAATCTGCAGTCCAGAGACCGTTAAACAGTTTCATAATTAAAGATGGCCTGTGAGTAACTCAACTGTTGTTTCTGTTCATTTAATTGAGCTCCTCAGCTCTTCTTATGGGCTATCCATCCATCCATGCAGCTGCCTGTGCCAGCTTATAGTTCGTCTCTTGGAACATTAGGATGTCCGCCTTCATTTCATTAGCTTTAATTTGTAGCAGATGGTGAGCTGCTCTGCGCCTGCCGAGGTTAACTTGTATGAGAGCTAATGTCATTCTTTCCCCGCTTACGTCTTCTAATCTTGTTAGTCTACTGACCCTTGTTCTTTTGGCATTTGTCTCCCAGGCGTTTGCCTTTGCTTCTTGGGACCTGCCTTCGTTTCTTCGTCTCATTGTTGGATTTCTCGGGCTGCCCTATTCGTCCTCCTCAGATCATTTATTAATTTTTTGTAGATTGGGCACACCATCTCGCTTGCTGTGTGTCCTACCGTTTTACACACTAGGCAATAGGGTTTGTTTTGACATTCGGTTGCCACATGTCCCTCTTTCCAGCATTTCACACGCATGTTTTTCGTTACTATTTTTTCTTTCGTCCAACATTTATTAGCATAATGACCATTGATATAACATCTGTAACATTTTGTTGGGGTCAGCTGCTCTACTACCCTACATTTGTCCCATCCTACGTTTATTCTTCGCTTTGTCAGCAGTGTGTTAGTACATTCGATTGACAGTTGTACCTTAGCGTATTTTTTCTCCCACTTATTTGCTCTTTCTGCCATTTTTATGGTGATGTCGTTTCCCACTACATTTAGGTCCTTAACCTCTTTTATTATCGCCTCTTTTACCTCATCCTCTGTTGCTATTTCGTCCAGGTTCATTATTTATATATTTCTTCTCTTTCGGATCACTTCTATTTCTACCCTGTTTTAAAGTTTTTCCTGCACTTCTTTCTTTAGGTCCTTACCTCTTCCATTTCTGCCTGTATTCATATTTACTTTGTCAAATCCTTCTTTAGTTTTTTGTACACTAGTGATTTAGACTCCTATCTTCTCAATATCTATTTCTTTTCTCATTTGGTTCAATATCTCTGCATATGATTCTTCCTTGGTCAAAGCTTTAACAATTACTGTTTCCAGTTTCGCTTTCCGACCTTTCGTTGGTGTCTGCTATTCGTCTGCTTTTTGCTTACCATTCTCTCCTTTTTTCCCCTTATTGTTCTTCATTTTTACCGTTATCAGTTTCTTGTCATTTCTAAAGACGCATTCGATCGCTTTCCTTATATAAGTCTTGCTAGTTTCTATTGTGCATGCGACAGTCATTCTCTGCACCCTTTCTTTGGTCATTGTTTTTATCTTTTCTAACGCCTGAATTAGCTTTATTGTATCGTCCTCTTCTTTATTCCTGACATCTATCCCAGCTATGTAAATTCTCCTTACGTTGTCTTTAATGTGGTCCTTTGTTGCTATCTATTCTATTTTTCTGTCTGTCTATCTACCAATAACTTTCCGTGCCTGCTTCTAGAATTTGTGACTTTTTTGTTTCATTAATCTTTGTATTTATTGCTTCTCTAAGGAAACATTTAGGTATTTCTAAAGCCGGATTTGGTTTAAAAAATGAATTTTCCAATCCCAGTTTAGCTAAACGATCGACTTCGTAGTTGCCTTGATTTCCACTATGCACCTAGATAAGTCTGACTGTATTTTGGTCAGCGCGCGAAGGCATTCCATTACGAGTTTTGACATCACTGTTACCCCCCTAAAGAGCCTCGAATGCTGCTGTGTATATAAATCCGTTTATTTATATAGTTCTTTTTCCGATCTTTGTCTATGCACTTTAGTATTGCAAATATATTTCTGTCTGAAAAACTGTGGAGGAGAACCAAAGCTCCACCTTCATCTGTAAACTAGGCCAGTCCCTCGGATGGCATTTGTTCAGTATCGTTTCAGATTTCTTTATTATTGATTATTTGGAAATTTTTATCCAAGTATGTTTCTTGGATAGCTGAGTCTCATCTCATGTCAGAGAAGGGATCGCCTATCCATTTCCAGATTGAGAAGTGGCCTAGCTAAGTCTGTAGTTCTCAGGAATTCTGGACCTCCTCGCTTTCCCTTGTATAACAAGGTCTAACGGAGGAAGAAAAACAGCCCAATCTTTGAATCTTGGACAATTGGTTTTGGCTTTTGTTTCCAACGTCTTGAGCTACCACACCAAGGCTGCGTATATCTTCAGGTTTCTTATACATTGCGTTGACGCTTTTTTTTTTGCTAGTCTGGCAATGTGTTGAATTCCGGGTAAGTTTGGAGAAAGTACTGAATTTTGCCCTTCATTGTCAGTTCTTCACCATGTAAAGTTAGAGAACCCATATGCCTCTGATTTCTTTCTGGTAGTCAGAAATACTATTGCTCTTTTCTGAGAGTCCCTAGCTTGTCGTTCAGTCTGATGCTATACTCAAGGCCCACTGCGTTTTTCTTTGATTTTAGTTGTGCATTTGCCTGGTACCATGATGGTTAACCTTGACTGTGGAGTTTGTACAGCAGTTTGTCAACAACCAGGTTCCGCCTGCTACTTTGGCTGCATATATTCGTTTCAGTGTTTATCCTAGTAACTAAGAGGCATTCGAAGTTTTGGCTAGATCATGTTTCTGAGACGTGAATCAGAGATGACTAGTTGTTAAGCTGCCCAGTTGCAGAAAATGAAAGAGCCCAAACAGTAAAACTTCCTATCAGTCAGTCATACTTCGTCTGGACTGCCAAACCACTCTCTTCTTTAGTTAAGAAGGTTTTTTCGATTTTCTCGGGTACAACTGGTTCGATCTACATCTACCAACACGGGTGTTCGCAATGACTTTTGATCTAGAAAATCAGAAAGTAAAAACATCAAACAGGTTCCACTTTACAAGATTTTGAACTTTTAATGAATTTTTTTTTTGCGTTTTCGAGCACTCGTTTTCCATAACGGTCCTTCCTATTGAAGTAAGTTGCCTTAAAGCTTCCTAGTAAAGCGAAAGGTCTTGTACTTGCAGTGCTCAGTGTACATAACAATTAAGAATTCAAACGGAAGAACTTTTATAATGTAATGTGTGCAACAACACATCTATTGTTTGTTGAATCGAAGCTTGAGATAAGAACTTACCTGTAAAATGTGGTAGAAACGATTAAGACTAGATAATATCTAGAGTAGAAACCAACACAAAAAGTAAACCACGTCTTCTTTCTTAATATTTATTATGTAGTTATTCCTTTCTTTATCTTAACTTGTTTCCTAACTTTTCTAAACGATTCACAATGAACCTCGAGTAGTTTACTAAATAAAATAAATAATACAAAGATATCTGTAATCGCGAGAGAATTCATAATAGCTATCCATTTTTCGAAAATTCCATTTTATAATCTCTGCACGAACTTCCTTAATTTCCTTGAATACAAGTTTTAGATTAATCTGGTGAGAGAAGTGTCTGCATATAAATTACTTAAAATGGAAACTCCCTTTTGTAACGATAAGATCCTTTCAAATGGAATCAACCGTTTTGAAAAGCGTATAACAACAGAAAAAAATCTGAAAGGAAGGAGAAATTTCCATATAAAAACAATTAATTTAAAATTTCCATATATAACGTCGATCGGTCTTTTTTTTAAAAAAATTTTTATGATTAAAATTGGAAACTATTTTATATTCAAGATTTATTTTAATTTTATTTTGTTGTTTTACAGATTAACGCGATGAAGGGAAGGGGGATAAAAAAGTTAAAAAATAATTTCGTTCTCGCTTCCTAAAATTAAAAAATAATTCTCCGGGAATTTAGATAACGTCCAACCTTTAAATTTGCGGTAGCACATAAAAGCCGCAGTATACGAAGTTGTTTAATAATAAGTTGAAAACCACAGGTGAGATAGTATGTGTATGAGTAAATTCATTTTGTTGTGATGTTCAAAGTTAGATGAGGTTTTGCTTCACGTACTATATATGTACATTCATGATCTAATTTCTCTTTGCAAACTCTTATTATGTGTGTCCAGAGATTAAAATTATCCTAAATAAGAGTCTGTTTATAAATGGAAAATTTGTGTTAATTCAGGGTTTCTACCATTTTGAAGGTTTTACGTAACTTTTAGGGCTTTATCCTTCTCTCGTGTGACTGGTAATATAATCCGGTTTGCATATGGAAAATGGTATATGTGGATGTATTATTATAAACAATTCTAAAACTTCCAGATTACAACACGCATTTGAATATCTGTATTTAGATAGTACAATTTCGTGTATATTAGAGAGTTGCTGAAAAGTAACAAAATTAGAAATTATGAGAAGAAATTTTTATTTATTAAGTATATCTGGCGAGAAAAGTGAAAATTTTAAATCTGCACGCTGTTTCGGTTGTGATAGTCTAGAAAGTTTTGTGAAAAGGTGTGGATTTAAAACGGAGCAGTCCTACAGATTTCAAAAAAGTGGAGTGTCTCACGCTTTTCAATATTCTGTGAAAGTTAAAAGTTTTAAGAATATTTACTTTTACAAATAAACTTTCACGGAAGAAAGGTCTTGCCTTTTGCCAATTAATTTCATTTAAATTAGTTTGCGCATCATAAGTTTTCGTAGAAAAAAGAATATCGCCCAATAGTTAATTTTTTTTAAACTACCTGCAGTGTTTCTTTGAACATACGTATATTGTAAAGGTAAAGAATTGTATTTTTGCTTACTTCCTCATGAAAGGCTTACTACAAAATTTCTGCTGGAAATCTACAGGATATCATTATTATGTTTTTCTATGAAAACCTACAGAACGCCGCTCTTTGTATGCACTAGTAATATAAAAAGCTTGTCGTTATCTTCAATGCTACAAAGTCACATAAAACATACAGAAACGCAATTCAAGTCAATCAAAACTATTGGTGGCTAGATATCATCGCTTACTGGAACAGTTCGAAATTGATAAAGCAACAAGACAAGGCTGCTGTTTTTTCCTACCCTTTTCAACATGTATGTTGAGAAGAAATGGCGGCAGAATGCTGAAGAAAAAATGTTGGAATTAGAATTGGACCAGGAAGAATTGCATGCTGACGACAAGATCTTGTTTTCAAAAAGTACAGGGGAGTTGATAGAAATGTTGAAACAGCTTGAAAGGATGGATTAAGAATAAATCGTAAGAAAAGCAAAGTAATGCGCATAGGGTAAGATGAAAACATGGAGGTTTAAGTCAAGGGAGAAAAGCTAGAGCAGGATACGATGTATAAGTATCTAGAAACAGCGATAACAAGGAACTAGAGGAGTTTTGATGAGATAAAGATAAGAACTGGAATGGCGAAACAGGCGTACAGAAGATGAGTAAGATCTTGGAAACTAAGCTGTAGTTGGAGCTCAGGAAGAGAATAGCAAAATGCTTTATACGGAACATAATGTTGTACGGGTGTGTGACATGGACTATGATGAAGAAGAATAGAAAAAAGAGTAGAAAAGAGGAGGACGCTAAATATTAAATGGAAGGATAAAGTTAGAAATGAGGAAATTTTGAGAAGAGTTGGAGAGCAAAGATAAATGTTTTAAACAATTAACGTAACCTAAAGAAATTGGTTAGGACGTTTTAAGAAAGGATTGTTTGATGAGAGATGTTGGAATGGAGTGTAGAGGGAAGAGGCAGCAGGAGAAGAAGAAAAAGGACAAAGATGCTGAACAATGTGAAGAGTAGACAGAGTTATAATGAGATGGAGAGTTTGGCCCAGGACAGAGAAAAGTGAAAAGAACGCACGGGACCTGCATAGGCAGGATACTTATGATGATAACTGGAACAATATCCAAAAATAACCTGCCATTTTGATACGAACAAGGCACAAAAGCGTGATGTCCGGCATCACATAGAAATAGCATCAGGTCCACCGGTTATCTGTAAGCCACGACGCTTAGCACCGGATCATCATAAAGCTACGAAAGAGGAAGTTGAATGATGTTTTGTTGTAAAAGTCCTTGGGCATCACCAATACATCTAGTGCCAAAAAAGATGCCACATGAAAAACTTGAGAAGATTATCGCTGAAACAATCCCTGATAGCTATCCTCTTTCACATATGATCGCAGGAAAGAGTATCTTTTCTACAATCGATCTTGTCAGAGCAGTGGTAGAAGAGGATATTCCGAAGACCGCAGGTACAACGCCCTTCGGATTATTCGGATATTTATTAATGCCATTCAGTTTAAGAAATGCAACGCAAACTTTCCAACGATTCATTGACTGCATACTTCGAGGTCGAGACTTCTGCTGTGCCTATCTTGACGATATCCTAATTAACACGGTATAACCTTAAATAGGTGCGTGTTCGGACTGCAAGAAGGCAAGTTTCTCGAATATCAGGTCAGCGCCCACTGAACAAAACCCCTAACCGAGAAAGTTAAAGTGATTAGTGACTTCCCTAGACAGACAACTGTTAAGTCTCTGCTATGATTTCTTGGTAGGATAAACTTTTACCGTCGTTTCCTCTTCTAGCTGAACTAAAGAAACTGAAGTCGCTTTCAAGTGAAAGCGATGCAAGTTCAATTTATTATAGGTGCACTTCTAGCTCTTATGGTAGATGCTTCAGATTTTGCAGTCGGTAGTGTTTTACAACAGTTCATGGCAGCCACTTGCCTTTTATACTAAAAAGCTATCACCATACGAGTACAAATATAGCGCCTACGACCGCAAACTACTTGCTATTTACAAAACAGTAAAACATATCAGACATGCAGTGGAAGGACACCAATTTAGTATATCCACAGATCATAAACCGTTGTCTTTTGCTTTCAAGCAGAAGCTTGATAACTATTCTCCACGGCAACTTCGACATCTTGAATTTATCGGACAGTTTTCAACCGACATTTCCGGTAAAGACAACAATGATGTCGCAGATGCTATTTGTTGTATTGCGGAAATACCCATCTCACTTGATTATCAAGCATTGGCAAAATCACAGGAAACAGATGAAGACGAATTGAATCAAGCTAACAGTGTATTAGAGTTGAAGTTAATTAACTTTCCTGATTCAAATATCAACTTGTATTGTGATATTCCTACCTAAAATGTCGGACTTTTTATCACATGCCATTTCGACGTCCCATTTTCGATAGTACGCGTAATCTTTCACACCCTGGAGCGCGTCCTGCAACCAAACTCATTACTTCAAAGTTGGTGTAGCGGTCCATAAACAAAGACTGCAAAAAGTTTTGCAGATGTTGCATACCCTGCCAGCAAGCCAAAGTAACCAGACACGTATACACAACCGTAGATACTTTTGAGATACTTAGTGCGAGATTTCAGCATATTCATACAGATTTAATGCCCCCCCCAATTTCTAAAGGATATAAATATCTTTTTACATGTGTCGACCGTTATACCCATTGGCCGGGAGCATATCCGCTGAAACGATAGCCAGAACACTTCTATCAGAATGAATTGTATTTCCGAACCACAGCATATCATCTATCCGCTAATGGATTAGTCGAAATCATCATCATCGTGTCACCAACACGATAGTTGGGGTGACATTCTATTGCTAGCCTTACTGAGAATTCGTACTACCTTGTCAACAAAGAAAATTTTTGATTACCAGGAGAATTGATAGCCCGAAGTAAGGATACTCTCATCTCTGATTTCGTGATTCAACTTAAAGAACATTTCAAAAGAGTTAAACCAGTACCCTCAACAACACATGGACATAAATATAATTTCATTTTGAAAGTCCTACAAACGTCTCATGTATTTATCAAAGATGCCCCGGATCTCCCGAATGCAAACGTAGTGCAGGGTTGCTGACTACGTTGCTCGGTAGTTTCGCGGAGTACTGTGCGTGGAAACTTATCTGTAGCTAAGTGAGGTGTCGCGAAGTATGTCCATCAACTTGAGGGAAAGGTTTTCGGCACGTCCCATCATGGTAGAGTGCGGATGTTTGGGTTTTTAAATTTTCTGTGGGCGCCCGGAGCCGGGGTTCTGAGGATGCAGAGAACGTGCTCTCTATTTTGTTCAACCGCCCTGTTCACATAGCGACCCCTCATAAATTAGAGGCGCGCATCTACAGAAAGAATTCTCGCTTTATCTCATACTTCCTTCGAATCGGGAAGAAGAGCTCCAGGCGGAAAATTCTCCTGCAGATGGCCCTCTTTTTCTGTAGGAGTCTTTTGATCGCATATGGCGGTGCGGAGCCGAAGACGGTGAATCGGTAGTGGCAGCCTGGAATGGCGCCGCAGAGCCTAGAGAGCAAGCTGCTGCGCTGCTGGATAAATTTAAATTTGGATTGAGCGAGATCCTTATCTTTGGATTTTGCAAAACGTCGCAGAGAGCGTCTCATCTAATGATATTACGCTCTCTACTATCCTCGTAATAGTAACATCCTTCGTCCGAAAAAATTAAACTTGCGCGATTATATTTGTTTGGTTCGTGTCACGGCCTCCAGCACCTGCAGGCAATATTTCAGCTCGTCGCTCCATTTCAGCGTGGGGTGAAAGTGATGCCAAGGTACTTTATAGATGACAAAAGTTGGAGGCGCCAGGCCCCTCAGTTTCAGGCGGACATCGTCAGGAATCAGATGAGGTTTGTTTTCTGATAGTTCGGTTTGATTCTTTACTTTCGGAACCAAACCTTCAGGCGTCCTAGTTCGTACGCCAGGATTCTCGATCTCTCGGCGGAGCTTCGAGACGTCACTCAGAGAGCGGTGTCGTTCGCGAATTGCGAGAGGCGGACCTTAGGCTCTTCGGGGCGGGGGATGTCGTGGCAGTAGAAAATGAATAAGAGAGGGGAAAGGATGGACCCTTGAGGGACGCCGGCTCGCGGCGTGTACACCCTGGACTTAGCCTGGTGCACTCGCACGCGATATTGGCGGGCGGACAGATAGCTGCTGATTAACCTGACGAAGCAGCCGGGAATTTTGGCGGTTCGGAGCTTAAACAGAAGCTCCTCGTGCCAGACCTTGTTGAAGGCCCTCTTGATGTCGAGAAATGTGGCCGTTACGCACCCTCTCAAGTTGAAAGCCACCGAGATGTCGGCGTGGAGGCAAAGAATGGGGTCCGTAGTGGATCTGCCAGGACGGGATCCTGTTTGATGCTCTGAGAGGAGAGTGTGAGCGTCTAGGCTTGTCAATATCCTCTCGAACACTTTACTTAGAACGTTGATGAGGGAGATAAGATGATGAGTTGGTGCGAGACTTTCCTGGTTTGGGGATCATAATGATTTTTGCCTTTTTCCAAGCAGCAGGAAAGTAGCGGCTTTGAAGGCAACAGTTGAATATGTAGGTGAGTAGAGGGTGGTAGGTGTTTGAAAGCTCTGCTTGTGAAAGAATCGTTCCCCGAAGCGGAATTTTTGCCGGAAGCAAGCGCCTCGGCGGTTTCCTCTTCAAAGACGGAGCTGGTGATGTCTGGAAGATTGTCCGGAGGTTCAGGGGGAGGTACGTAGAGGCGGGGCGCGATTTCTGGGTCGAGGCGGACGTCACAGTTGACAGCGCTGAAAGCTTGAGCATCAAACAGTTCGTCGTCGGGGAATTAATGGACTTCTTTTAGGACGTCGGCGAAGATATTCGCCTTGTCCAGTGGGTCGGCAATTACGTTGCCGTTTTGGTTGAGGTGAGATTCCTGGATAGCTTTTTGTCCAGTGAGAAATTTGAGTTTGTGCCGTCCCGGTGATCCAGGCTCGAACAAGCGGCCGATCAGAGCTCATGCTTAATTCGAGTCCCATGCCGGCGGACGATAGCGCCGAGTCGGTTCCACTGTGTTTTCACCACTAGATCGTGGGTTCAAACGAATTCTCTGTACATTCGTCGCTTTTCGCAGATGATTTCGCGAAGGAAGGCGCCTGGCATCGACAGTCCTTCCAGGTACGGAAGCTTGGACGGCTTTTTGAATGACTGAAGTAACTTGTTGGACTCAACTTCTGAGAAATCAGAAAACTAATACAAACAGTAGCAGAATATTGAAAATTTGTCCTTGTAACTAGTTACTTGGACGCTAGATAATTACATATAGTGATTCACATCAGCACATCACTAAAGGTATCAAGTTTCAAGTTTCAAGCTTTTACTACACACTTGGGAATGGTCTCCAGAAAATGTTTAAATATCAAAATAGCATTATTGATATTGTCGACGGCTTCAGACACCTTTTGGATGAAAGACCAACCCTAACAAAACAACAGTAAGATTAAGTCAACGTCGTTTTTAGTTTCTTAGCTTGACTTGAAGCTGTATAAGGACCCATAAAGGAAAATTATTCACGTATTTTATAGAACCCTACTACTCTTAAAACTTAAAGTTTCTTACATGCAGAACGAGATAACAAACAAAAGACAGACTTACCTTTACATTTCTCCAGTTTCTGCATTTGTTTATTTATTTTTCGATCTAAATATAAGCTAGAGGCGCACATTGCCAAAGAACATGGAAAACACAGTTCGATATCAAACTCGCACTGAATGACTGACCTGAATATTGAGTAAGTACAATTACGAGATTCAGAATTCTCTAATGCGTTACGAACGAGTAGTTTGTTTTTGAATACCGATGTCGAGTACTGAGATACTTATAGCGACAGCTTTAGATCTGCAACGAACGAAGTATCAAATTTGAATATTGTCCATGTTCGATCTCTGGCAGAGTATAGTGGAAATTTCCAAAAATAAAGTAAGCTTTCAGGTTATCACACTAACATCTATCACAGATATTATAAATGTTAACCTTCCCAAGACAACAATCCAGGACCTATCGAGGTGGTTCCACAATGACTAACTACCAGTGTGACACAAGATAATCGTTTTGTAACTTTAGAGGCTTCGGCTTCTATAGGGTTTGGTAAAAAGGGTTTGCATAGGCTTGTTTGCTAGGCACAGTAAACCTCCCCACAATACTACTACAACTACCATTACTCGGGTCTGCTTTCGCAAAAGACTTCAAGATTGACGAGTGTAGAAAGAAGCCTGGTAAACCTGCAAACTCTCCCGAAAAAGGACAGTCATAACAAGTCACAATCGGTAACCTCAAAGCAGAGAAACTGGTCGTCCCTGACATGAAAAATAAAAGTTTTGTTAGAGGGGTATAATTTTTAAGAAAGTCTCTTACTGGATCACAGTAGAGAAAAGTCAGCTACCTCCGAGTTCTAGCAGGTCGTGGTTCTCAAAGAGAATGTGTTTGAATAAAACCATGGAATTCTCTGTTAAGGTTTCTACATTCTGTGAAGATGGAGGATTTTCCAGTTTTAGGGGAAGTGGTATTTTAGTAATCGTTTCCGGCTTTCACGCTGAAAGTAATCTCTAACTGTATTATCTTCGAATTAATTCATCAAGTCTGCAGAAGGTTGCATGTACAGAAAATCAAATAAACTAAAGACGAAAGACAGCTAACTTCCTAATACACAGATTCAGTAACCACTACCATAGTTATTGTAGATGTCCAGGTCGTGACTAATTTCAATTTAGATGCATGAATCTAAGTGTGTTGGGGTCAAAATTCGATTTTATGACTCTGCAAAAGTTTAATTTAAGATAGAAATAAAAAGATTGCTTGTTGGTTAACATTTAAGTCGGAGTTCGAGTTGATTGAGCCTCATAACTATTCAAAACACGCTTTAGTATCGGAAATATACCAAACTTTATTTTTTTTTCGAATATGGGTTTGAAACTAAATTCTTAAATTGTTAAAGTTCACATTTTAAATTCTCCCTTTTAGAATTAATTTTTTGGATGGGATGTGATTCATAATAAAGGGATGAAGTGAAAGCTTGATAATGTAAATCGATGTATCGTTTTATAATTTTTTATAAATTGTTGTTGATGTTTTATTAATAATTTGAGGAATTGAAGTTTTTAAACGGAATAACTCAAAAATTAAATTTTCAATAACGTACGAGTTATAGTAGAATATGCCCAAAAAAAAGTTTTCTAAATTTATTTTTCTAGTTACGTGTAAACAAACCTTTATGTCTTTACGGTTTTTGTCTGACCTTTCCTTAATAAGGCTCTCAAGATTATATACTGTATAGCGTAGGTGCTAGAGGACAATTATGTTCTATCCCCTTCTGTGCGTTTTTGTTTTACCGCTACTGTTAGTAAATTAGACAAAATTAGGAGTTGGAGGTTGGGCAAATTAACGAGGGACCTCCCTACAAAAACACATCTCGTAATTATAACTACATGAAATACGTTTCACAAATAAAAATGTCAAATAGGCACGATTTATTTTTATATTTTTAATTTACTAGTTTTTTATACATAATGCAAAGCAATTTTGCGAAATTAAATCAATTTTATCATTCTAGCATTTAAGATGCCTTTTGCCGGAACGAAAAGAAATTATTCTAGTTATCTTTTTAATTCAGATGTAGAAAGTGGAAAAACAAGCAGAAATAAAGTAAAAGGGTTTTTGACGAAAAAAATGTAACACTGGGTACGGCTCTCTTTCAAGACTCTTGACTTTTGGAAAGCTTCTTAAGGGTTATTTTCGCTTTATAGTTAAGACAAATTAGGATAAACTTTCTAGTTATATTTTTAATTTGTTTGTTGGCAAGGTGAAGTGACCTGGAAATTAGAAAATGGCAAACAGAAATAAAGTAGTAAAAGTGCAACACTGGGTACGAATCTCTGGAAAGACTGATGGTACGGAAATATCATTTCCACCTATTAAGATATCACAGTGGTGAAAAGCTTTTTAAAGATAATATTGACTTTCCAGGTAGAGCAATTAAAGTTTATATTTTTAGTTAGGTTTTGAATTCGTTTGTTTACAAGCTGGATTAACCTGAAAATTGGGAAATTATTATTTCTAGAAGTAAAAGGATTTAGCGAAAGAGATGCAACACCCGGTACAGCTCTCTAGCAATTTTGTCGGTATGGAAATACTTAAGGAAAATGAGTTCAACATCTTAAGACATTATCACAATTTTTGAAAGCTTTTTAAAGATTATTTTAGCCTTATAGATAAGACAGTTGGGAATGTCAAAGTCGGTGGTGTCGCGGACGACGGTGACTTTTCTCGATTCTTAGCCGGACAAAGAGTGCTGTTTATAAGGGTGGAAAGTTATGTACTAGTGATTGAATTAGCAAATAGACCTATAGAAGTTTAAACAGCGATTTGAGTGATACACTCCCAAGCAGAAAGCCGAAGGCGCGCGTTTCTACGGTAACTTTCCCGTACATCGGAGAATATCACGGACTATTAGTTTCATACTAATGAAAAATAAAACAACCTCCCTGCTACTTTCCTGTCTTCACTTAATGAGTGACTGTAGCTATCAGAGCCTTCGTAATCGGAGGAATTTTTCATAATGTTTTCTAATTCCCTTTGTGTCAAAGGTTTCTTGTTATTGAACGACCGTGATGTGGATGGTTTGTCCATTTCAGCACAAAAACGAGTTACACACATGCATATAAACAAACCCCAGTCTGCACCAACTGTGGAACCAGGAGACAGCATGGCACCGAGATAATTTCTGCTTTACCGACACGCCGCGTGACAGATAAACACAACTACAATTTTCACTTGAATAAGATGGAAAATATCAGGAATATTAATTTGGCCATTTGGAAAAGAACCTTCACTTTACTTTCGGCTTAGCCGGAAGGCAACACAGGGCACCACTGGCGGTGCACGTGACGGCAAATGTGTTGAAAAGATACACAATGATTTTAAATCCGAAATTGAAAGTAGCAAGAAAAGATCGTGCGAAGTCGGAGATATCTGCAGAAGTAGTAAAATAATTAAAACGACGCCATTCAAGAAACAAACTGCAAGAACAGAAGATGGAAACGAGAAGATAAATGACAAGAATGATGAGAAAACTATTGAGTAGAAGCGAGGAAATGATAAAAGAAATGAAAGACGTGCGGAATGAACAAAGTGAAAGTATGAACTGTGAGAGAAAAATGAAAAACTGGAGAGAGTTGAATTAATTTAATAAGAAGGTTGAACGAATGGAAAGATAATAAAAAGAAAAATTTAGTTATTCCAGGACTACCGATTGGAAACTCAGAAGATAGATCACTAAAAGAAGAATTAGAATTGTTCATCAACAGAAATTTGGAACTACAAGTCAAGGTGAGTATAGCTGGACAAATAGGACCCAGCACCTGCGTCTTTAAAACAGAAAACATGTCGGATAAGATAGACATACTGAAGAATAAAGTAAACTTAGGGATATTGAAGAACATAGAATATTCCTAGATTTGGATATGACGAACAGGGAAAGAGAAACAAAAGAAAATGAGGTTAATAGTCAAGGAAGAGAAGGATAAAGGTAAAAGAATAAAAATAGATTACATAAAGTTATGTACTGATGGAGAATTATGCAATTGGTATCAAGAAAATGAAACACTAATTAAAGCTATGCAGGATGCTTCGTATAAGAGTACAAGCCTTATATTATCAATATGTGGTATTATTGGATTCCACAATTCTTCTTTGATGATACACCTCGGATTTTAAATGGCTTCATAAATAAAAGGCCAATGGATGTAGGTCCGGGGACTTTGGCGGCCAACGTATAAATAAATCTATTTCGACCAATCCACCTTCAGGGATAGCACGCATTTAAATATTCGGTGACTATCCTGCTAAATGCGTTGATGCACCGTCGTGCATGTACCACCCCTGTTGTCTAACCCTAAGGGTACATCTTCCAACAGTGTAGGTAACTGATCTCTAAGAAGGTTTAAATACAACTCACTGTTAAGACGGTGTGGTAACTCGTATTAAATGATCGCCTACAATTCCCATGTACAGATTGATGGAAAATTTATGTCGGAAACGAGAAGTAACAAGGGCATGAGGATTTTCTTTTGCCCACTCCTTGATAGACTAGCCTCATCTGTGAACAGAACACTAAAAAGAAAATTATTGTCCTGTTCGTTTTCATTTAACAACCAATTGACAAAAAGGTTATAAATTTTTCCACATCTTTAGGTTGTAACTGCACACTGCTTAAATGGTAGGGGTACAGTTGCTGCTGCCTTCAACATGTCCATACCGCATTTTGTGACACATGTACGGTGTTTGCTATCTTACTTAGGCTTGTTGTAGGATCATTTTTTGCATTTTGATCCAGTTCTGGCTTTGCTTCATTACTGGGGCTGCTTTCTTCTTTCTCTTTCTCCAGATGTTCTTCAAAGTGTTCTTCTCATCTCTCCATTATCCTACTTTCTTTGGTTAACAGCTTTCCCTCTTTGTCTTTTATGTCTTTCAGCATAGTTGCTTTTGGCTTTCTCATACGTTTTTAAGACCCCGTAGAATAGTTTTTGGTTTTTGCTATAATTTTTTGCTGACTTGTGCCCAAATTCTGTCAATTGTTTTCTTTGCTTTCTCTCACCAATCAGTCATGGTTTTTGTGGGGCAGGTATTTTTTCCAGGCCATTTGTTTCTTCTTTATTTGATTCTGTATGTCGTTTGATCACCATGCTGCTCTTTTTGGTCCGCCATTTCTTATTCTGCTTATTCCGCACGTTTGTTTCGCGGCTTTAATAATTTTGTATTTGAAACTTTTCCATGTCACTTCTATGTCTCGATTGTGATGTGTTCTTTGCATATTTTCTAGATTTCGGTGATATTTTATTTTGTACTCTTCCTCGTTTAATTTACAATCATTTACCTTCTGATTGATTATTTTCTTCTTTCTAGTCTCTTTCTTGTTTACGTTTTCTTTGATTTCCATTCTTACCAAGTAATGGTCGCTAGCTATTTCCGGTACCTTCACATTTTTAACTTTTGGTCATATCTGTCTATCAACTAGGAAGTAGTCGATAATGGATTGTTCGTTTCTTGATATTACTTCTATGGTGAATTTATGTATGCTCGTAGGTTTAAATTTCGTATTTGCCACTATTGGATTGTTTAAAATACATAACTTTATAATTCTCTTTCCGTTTTCGTTTTTGGATGGTTCCTACTTTGTTCTCATCCATCTTTCCACTAAACTATTGTTGTTTCCTCCTCTTTCGTTTAGGTCACTCATTATTATATTATTGTCGTTTATATTATTAATTTGCTCCTGGAGTTCTTTATAAAATTTTATTTTCTCTTCCGCACCAGCATTTTCGTTTGGTGCATAGCCGGTTATCAATTTACACCCCAGAGTGTCTAGTTTGATTCCAATCCTGTCCCTGGTTTCTTCATTTCTGCAATTCTCAAAATATCAATACCCATTCTCTCTATTTCTTGTACTAATTTTATTTTTTTCCTGTTACTCCTCGTACATTCCACATTCCCACATTTAAAATTGTTGTGATATTAAACTTACTATTTTTTGCTTGGAGACTCGCCTGTTTATCTCTGCTTTTCTGTATTATTATTCTTTTACTCGTATCCTTTTTCGTTTCCGTAGTCGTCATCTTCCTTCCCTCCCATTTTTCCTCTTTTATTAGGTTTTTGTTTGCTTTTTTATTTTCTTCTTTCCTACAGTGTGATTTCTATAAGAGTACAAGGTTATATACCATAGATAAAGGGGCTCAAAATTGTAAATTAGTAGGCCTGATTATTAATTTAGGGCGAGTTGTACCACAAACCATACTTACTTACTTTACTTAATCCTCTCTCTTGTACCTTAGGGTGACGAGGTATTTGGAGATGTCAGTCGTCTCCATGCCTCTCGGTCGGAAGCGATTCTGTCTGGATTTTTCCAATTAATATTCTTCTTTGCTAATGCCTTTTCAGTTTTATCATTTCAGGTCTTTGCCGGTCTAGCTCTTCTCCGTTTCTTGTAGGTTGCCACTCTCCATATTTTCTTTACCATTCCGCAACCATTCATTCTGACCATATGGCCGAACCACAATAATTGTTACCTTCCAAGTGTTTTTAGAGACATTCCGACACTACACCTTTCGCGTACAGCTTCATTTCTTATACGATCAGGTCTGGTCACTCCGATTGCCGCTCGTAAATAGCGCATCTCGCACGCTTGAATTTTGCTCCGATTTCACTCGCTCAATGTCCACGTTTCACTATCGTATAGAAGCACCAGCTCGTATACTGTTCTAAATATTTTGATTTTTGTTTTGTTAAAACCCCTATTCAGAGCTTGATATAGCCTTGTTACACTCGTTACTCTATTATTGATTTCCGGTTCCACTTTACCTTGTGAATTCATATTTGATTTTAAATATCTGAAGTCTTCTACTTGTTTCATGATTTAATTATTCAAGTTCACATTTGTGTTTTCCTGGTTTTTCGATGTCACCAAAATCTCTGGTTTTTTTGCTAAATATTTACTTTCATTCCAAATTTCTTAAAGCCTTCATTCCAAATATCAACATTTCGTTGCATATGTCTCTCTGAATTTGCCACAACCACCAGGTCGTCGGCATATATCAACTCCGATATGTAGACTTGTTGAAGTTTATACACTCCAACTCTAGTTTTTTTTTTACTTTATCTTTACATTTCTTAGCAACTTCATCCATTAAAGTAATGAATAACAGCGGGCTTAAAACGCTACCTTGTCTTACCCCTGTTCTTGTGTAGAATTCCTTAGATGTATGGTTATGCGTTCTTACTATATTCCGTGTACAGTTGTATATACTCTTTGTAACCTGTATTAGTTTGGGTTTTACATTGTTGTTGTAATATTTCTCAAATGTTGTTACGAGGGGCATGATCGAAAGTCTTTTCCAGATCTACGAAGCATAAATACAGACTACTATTATACTGAAGTGCTTTTTCCGATAACTGCCTCACCGTAAATATGAGATCAGCAGTACCACGTTCACGCAGTGTTATTTCAATGATGTCTCTCGATCTTTTTTCTAATATAATTTCATAGACTTTGCTGGCAACTATCAGTAGTAATATTCCTCTATAGTCTGAGTACTTATGTTTATTACCTTTCTTATGCAGTGGGAGAATGGTTGCAAGAGTCTAGTCTCTGGGCGCATCGAGTACGCCAACAGATTCCTATTATTTTAAATAGCAACTGCAGACCTTTTCCTTCCATATATTTAATTAATTCAGCCTTAATATTTTCGTGCTTTGCAGCTTTGCCATTTTTTAACTTTAGAACTGCATTTCGGAATTCTTCATGTGTTATTTCCCCATCATGCTCCATAAAGTTGCCATTTGCCGCTTTGTTTGTGTCTCCATGAAATGTTCTCGCCATCTCTCTATTATTTGTACATTTTATAGCAGAAAGTTGTCCTTGTCCTCTCCGCCCGTTACTTCTGTGGTTTTCTTTTGGCTAAGATTTTTTAGAGTTCTGTAGAACGGCTTTGCATTTCCTTTGCTATCTCTTTCGATTTTATTACCGAACTCTTCCTATTGACGTGTTTTGGCTTCTTTAATTTTCTTTTTTACAAGTTTTCTCTGTTCTTTATATTTTTTGCAGTCAGTTATATACATTTTCCATAGTTTATTTTTCTTTGCTACTTCTATTTTTATGTCATCGTTCCACCATGCCGTGCCTTTCTAATAGTAACAACAAAATTTGATTGAAGTTGGTGTTGCTAGTGTTACTGTTAAAATGTTTTCTAATGAAGAGTATTGGGATATGCTTGAGATTTATGGAAAAGTTCAACAAAATTCAGCACAAGCAAGACGTTTGTATTTAGAAAACAAATTGGAAGACACCCAAAGAAAAAATAGAGGAACACAGAACTGGATTTTTACAGTAAAGCAAGTAATAGATATTTGGAGAAACAGAGAAAGATTTACAAACAAATTTTAACATCACAAACGAATAGCTAGAAAATATCAATATGATAATAAATGTAGAAAAAACAAAAACAGAATACAGCACAACTGAACGCGTTAAGTTTAGAACAAGTTAAAAGGTTCAAGTATTTGGGAGCAATTATAAACAACCAAGAGAACAGCGCGGGTGAGATTAACGAGAGTTTCAGCAACTGACTATATGGTAAAAACAAGCTTCCTGGGAAAAAAGAAGTACCCCCGGAAACAAAACAGAAATAGTGAAGAAGGTGGTAAAGCTCATCCTAACTGATGCATATGAATCTTGGACACTTAACCAGAGACAAAAAAGCAAATTAAACATTACGGGGATGAGATTTCTAAGAAGAATATAAGACAAGATTAAAAAAGGCTTGGTGAAAAATGAAGTGTATCGTAAACAATTAAGAATAGTGCTGGTTGCAGTGACCGTACCACAAGGACAGTTGAGATGATTGGGAAATGTACACGTGAGGAGGAGAGCCTTGTGAGTAAAGTGTATGTAAGTAGAACCTGGATGGAAGAAGTGAGACCGGCAGTAGACGAAAGAGAAGAGGGGAGCCAAATGGGGAGACGTAATGCAAACAACCCAGAACAGAAAAGAATGGAAAAAATAATGGAGGAAGTCCCTATATCTAAAGGGAGACAGGGATCTGGACTAACTAAGTAAGTAAAATAAGACGGCTTTGGTGGAAGAGGAGACTGATGGCATAAAATACTCACACGAGATTTTCCTACGTTATCACACTGGTGAAAGGCTCCTTAAAAACTACATTGACGTACCGGATAAGGCAAAGTAGGATAATATTTCTAGTTATGCTTTTAATTCATTTGTTGTGAAGCTGGATTGACCAGGAACGTAGGAAATTACAAGCATTCAGTGAGAAGGTTGGTAGAAAAGGTGCAATAATGAGTACGACTTTGTCGATATGGAAATACTTAGAGAAATGGTGTCAGCACACTGGTGAAAAGCTCTTTAAAAATTGTACTGGCATTCCAGATAAAAGAAATGAGGAAAAAAACAGCAAAAAGTGAAAGGCAACACGGGCTACGCCTACTAGAGCTACCAATTAGAATACTTAATAAAGTGGAGCTGGAGCTGTGAGAAATAGAAGGATGCAGGAAGATAGATAACTAATAGGCTGAACTAATACATACCTTAAAACTGCAACTCACCCATTTTGTAGTCTTCACTTTACACTTTTAGTTACATACTCATTTAACTTCACTGTGTTTTATATTACGTAACACATCTAGTCGAACAGTGTTGAAAGGGAAAAACAATGAAAAACTACAAGCGCATGCAAGTGTTTATTAAATCAAAACAGTTCATTATAAATAACTAAGTGTAACCAGTCATTGTATAACCTACATGTTCAAGTTCGTCATTAGTTCTGATTTGGTCATATTATAGTTTATGTTACAATAATTGTTTTTGTTAATTAGAACTTCTTTTTCCTAATCTTGGATCAAAATGATAATTTTTATTTGTACCACGACCTAAACGTGGTGTAAATGGTGGCGATCTTTGAGTTATTAGTTCTCTGTTTAGATCTGTATCATACATCCATATCGCATCGGGCTCAGCTATTTCTATTATTTCTCTACCGAGGCGAGGTACAAAATTTGAATTGCGCTTTCCATCTAAAACGAATAATAGTTCATTTATACGTGAAGACGTTAAAATAGTAGTTTTGAGGTCTTACCACTGATCGTATAGGCAGTCCATTCTGGTGGTTCTTGAATATTACCCAGTAAGGATTCTAATTGTTCTTTATCCAAAGAAGAAAGCTCGTAGGTTTCTTCAAACGGAGATACGTGTTTCTTTTTGCGACCCAAACGAGGACTAACGTACCACTGGTATTTCTGAGGTATAGCTGTGTTTGCTAATTTATCATTCTGCAAAAACATAATTTATTAATTTTAAAAATTGAGTATTTTGTTGTTTTCACACTTACTATAAGAAAGACTAATAATAAAAATCAGATGTATTTGATTTTAGCGCAACTTA
This sequence comes from Ignelater luminosus, assembly GCA_011009095.1. Taxonomy (NCBI): domain Eukaryota; kingdom Metazoa; phylum Arthropoda; class Insecta; order Coleoptera; family Elateridae; genus Ignelater; species Ignelater luminosus. The sequence continues at coordinate 74,659 of VTPC01000710.1, read as the reverse complement.
CCTCGTTATGATCTTCCGCAATAGCAGCGGTGATCACACAGCTTATAACGATGAATGCAGCACAACATTCTAATCTATACGATGGCATGGTTCTGGTGTACTCTTCTATAAATGAGAACGTCTTTATATAGTCTTGAACACGCCGATATCACCAGGAGGTCTAGACGATTACAACTCCTGCTGCTCTTGCAAATCCACCATTAATTTATCACACATCTCATTCTAATTTGAGAGCTTTAGGACGTGTCTAATTTCATTAAATTCTGTTAAAGGACGTCATTCTTATGTAATTTAAATTTCAAATAAAAATTTAATGGTATTTATAATAGAATGCACCGGACAGTTTCGTTGGTGTCCTTCAGTCGTGGGTATAGAAAATAAAAGTTATTTTAGAAACGTCTTTAAATTAGTCAGTTTTAATTTTTTTCTGTTTGTTTTCCAGTCTAAGATTTTTATAAAAATTGTTTTCGAAATGTTTTTATCAATTATTCTTAAATATATCAAAATTAATGTTGATATTTTTTTAAGAAGACTTCTGTAGATAATAACGAATTCAACATTTTCCTTTTGAAGACAAAATCCAAGTAAACAAGATCTTAAATACGGCTAAATAAAATTCTGCCAAACGACGTTTTAGCTCTCAATGAATAGGATGTAATATTACTTGATTGAATCTAATAAAAATCCTCTGAAAATACTAGGATTTTATGTTTTTGTCGTAAAGCAGAAGATGTCAAACAAGCTCTTGTCAGCACTAATCGGTTTAAGGACGTTTATATATTTTTCTTTCTGCTCGGTTCTTTCCATTTTCTTAGGATAAGTCGATTATTCTGTCTTTTGATTTTTAGGATGTAGTAGTTATTGAACGCACAAAGGAAGTTTCTTTTAATTTCTTTTTTTTTTGTTTTAAATCGAGCTCGAGATCGGTTTGTGTGTTTAAAAATAAAAACCCGGATTAAAAACAAGAGGGAAGCCAGGTGCAAAATTTAATTTTGTTTTTGTTTTAAACGTGTTTGAAACATTTTATATTATATTTTCAATATTTTCTAAAGCTTTGTGAGTTTCATGTTTTATACAGTCAAAACCAAATGTGTGTTTCTGTTTTTAATACAGACATGCCATTCAGGGTTATTTTCAATAACTGCGCGGGAAAACGTCAGTGTGTGCGGCTGTACAGAATTAAACATTCCAAATTTCACATTTTCATTCTTATTCAATATGTGCCTGTATTCTGTTTCAGGAATCTTCTTCATCCTTCCTTGCATAGATGCCTACGCAAGGGTCGATCTCCGTACTCGTACCTACGATATTCCACCCCAAGAGGTTCGTTCTCATACATAATAAAATGTTTTCATTTTTATATACATTTTTGTGGCATGTTTATTGTTTTATCGTCTCGCTTACGTTTCATAAAATATTTTTTTATTGTTTTTACTTTTTTTAATGTGCGCAATTCACTTGTTTGTACACTTTTTTCTAATGTGAGAAGCATGTGATTGATTGATTTCTATTATGTCAACAATCCAATATAGTTAACTTCGTTTCTTGACTGTGACATCTCATTTAGAAACTTGTTGAATCTTATCGGTGTCACTCTCTAACCTTTTTAATTGAAATAACAAGATTAACAGTCCATTCAACAAGTTGTTGTTGGAGGAAAAAGGTTTTTCAGAATATTTAGTTAGTCTTAGAAGGAATAAATGACGTCTAGATAAGAAGAGCAGTTTGATTTTGTTTATTTTATTGAATGCTCAAAGAAACAAATTTAAAATAAAAAATTTTTAAGTTTACAGTGTGTCCCGTTCTTGGAAAATAATTAATTTTTTTGGATTTCATCTACTTAGTTGGATAAAATGACAGTTTAACATTAATTGTACATGAGTACTTATCAAATTATATTTTGGAATTTATTATTACGAGAGAATCTTCAACGATAGCCTTTGATAGGTCAAATATAAAAAAATTAATTATTATTCTATGCATATTTATTTAGATGTCAGAGCTTATTTCCGACGCGACGGTCAACCTTTTTGGGTTATTGTCAACTAGCTAGACTTAATAATCTCTTTAGTGTTTTTTCTATCTTTATACGAGTTCAAATCCAATTACTTATGTAGTTCCCATCGTACTAACTACTTAGTTGGAAGTAATTCGACAAAGATCTAAAATTTTTATTTTGACTAGAGCTGTTCAATTTCATTGTTTTATATTTGCATTTGCCGACATATAAGCCTACGAAAGGAATGATGCTACATTTGGCAAGTAAAAAACAAAGCAATTTACTGCGGACTGCTTCTTTGCATTTACCTTTCCCTCAACCGTCGTTATCTCTTCCTAACTCTGCTCACTTTGCTCCTTTATTAAACGTAGTAAACTGTTCCAAAAAAGAGAACTTATTCTCTTTCTTCACTATCTTCTTTACTCTCTTTCTATTCTGAAGGTATGAAGTTCCTCCACATAGCTAAGGAGGTTTCAGCATTCCTTCGCATTTCTCACAAGTTGGCATTACCATCTTTGATATTAGTTTATAGTGACTTATAAAAACCCTGTTCAAAGCGTTTGTTGTCACGACAAGCCTAGGATAAGTTGAGTCCTAGTCCAGTACAGGCCTTCTCAGTACCGAAATGGGTCTGCTTATGCATCCAATAGCGGAGTTGGCCGTGCCAAAAAATGTCAGTCATTGTCAAGAATTAATGCTACTAAAAAAGTCTTTGGTAACAGTTCGATATAGCTACCCTTATAATTAAACTTGTACAGAAAGAATTTAACTTTACCGAAGCAAACACTTAGAAAATTTTGAAAAACACATCGAAAATTGACGATCTTGGCAGTTCACTAGCAAGGCCACAGCCAAAATATAATATCGCTACTTTCCAACATCGTACCAACCGACAGTACCACAACCCAATTTCCCCAAATCAACCGGAGAAGATTGACCCTTTTAACCTAACCACACTCTTTTCATTAGAAAAATTAACTTTTAACTCTTTCTAACCTAACCAAGTTTGACGTGGAATTCATTAAAAAAATTAACGTTTAACTCCTTCTAACTTAGCAACACACTCGCTTGGGGTGAAATTCATTAGAAAAATTAACGTTTAACTCCTTCTAACACAACCACACCCTCGCTACGCTCCCGCACAAGGTTGGAAGACATCCATACGCGGTTCATGCTGCAGTAGGGGGTTGGTAGTGTGCGCAGCAGCCGAATTAGTTGCCAACTTCATTGTTTATATTGTGCAACATAACCTCAAATGTGTTTAAAAATCATGTTTGTTTTTTATTGGTTACATCAAGATTGGATTAATTTTTTTTACTCCGGCCCCTGATTGTATTCTGTGAGTAATTCTCTACCTGCTGATACCAAAAACGTGCTCTCAAAACGTCGTTTATCTAGGGGTAGCTATATCGAACAATTACCAATTCGTTTTTAAGAAAACTGAAACACAACTAATCCTCTCTGTGCTTTCAACAGAATAATTGAATGACAATGTCAGCGGTCGAACTAAAGTTCTCCAGAAAATCGTATTAGAAGAGCGCCCAGGTGTAAATGTCAATATCGGGAATAGTGCTGCAAAGAAAATCTTTTCTAGGACGATCAAAGACAAATAAAGCCTCTAAACTAATGCAACAAGACGGTCCTTATCAGGACTAAACCAATAGCAAAAACTATAAATATAAATAGAAATATAAACAATTTTCATTATAATACTACTCACTGTCACGCACGTACGGTGCGGGCGTGTGTCCCTGAACACGTTGTACTCCGTTTACCGTGCCGCACCGAGTCGAGTAAACTGAACTTTTCTTCGAGCTATTGCAAGCATTTTTATCTGCCTAACGATGCTAACGCATATCGAAGATCTCCCAGACGAAAAACTTTGCTTCTTCGCCCTTGAATTACATAAATATACAACAGAAAAATTGAGCAACTACTTGACCACATGTGTCAGCGCAAATACAACAACTGCAACTTCAACAATCAGTGACCCGATAATTGGGGAAAGCCAAAGTTCCTCAAATGCTGCGTACAAAATAGTACAAAAGAAGCCACAAAAGAGGACTCTACAAAAGTTCATTGAAAACAGCGAGATTGCTACAGAGAACAGATTCAATGTCCTCACAGACGAGAACATGACAAAACATTCCGACAGAAAAAAACTGAAATCCCCCTCCCCCCATTATAGTAAAAGAGAAAGAACGCTGGGCAACATTATCCAGGAACTGAAACGTCTCAAATGCAATTTTACAAAAGCAAGAAATATCAACGATTGGATAAGCATCAATCAAGAAACAATCGATGACTATAGCAAAATAATCCACCTTCTTGACGAGAACAACACAGCCTTTTACACGTACCAACTCCCCGAAGAAAAACCGATTAGAGTAGTAATTCGTGATATCTTCTCCGAAATAGATACTGCGGAAGTCAAGGATGTCCTGGAAGAAAAAGGCTTTCAGGAAAACTCTGTCGTCCGGATTACAGTAGGCAAAAAGCGTCGTTCCACACCCCTGGTGCTGGTGAACATTAAGAAAACTCCAGAGTCGAAAGACATATAGAGCCCACGACCCGTTCTTTCACTCAACATAAAAACAGAAACACCAAGAAAGAAGTCGTCCTCCATCGCTCAATGTCACAGATGCCAGGGTTTTCACCACTCCCAGAGGGGCTGTCACTCTTCTCTTTGATGCATCACGTGTGCCGAAGACCATCACTCCCCCACTTGTAAAAAAGACAAAGACCAGCCGGCCACCTGCGCAAACTGTAGTGGAGTTATAAGCAACATCTCAAATTTCTCAAGAAAACGCCCTTACAGACAAAGTCTGAACAAGTGTTGGACAGTCGACGCCTGAACCCAACGAATTGCATACCACCCAACCCGCTACCATTTACAAAATCTCTCAGCGAAGAGGTAGCAACCTCTTCCGCTCACACCTCTAAAACCCCTCCTCCTCAACACTCGAACAACAACTCCTCTCTTCTAACCCGGGTGCTAGGAAATGCCGCAAAAACCAAGCATCCGGCGACATTAAAGAAAGTACTCTCTTTCGCTCTAGATGCTCTATTGCATAAAGGCATTTCAAGCATTTTTCTCGAGCTATTACCAGACATTCTTACCCTTCTAGAAGGCTGATGAATAGAGGCATTAGAAAACCAGCCTACTTACGCGTTGCCCTATGGAACATTCCGGTCCGATGCGACTCACCGCTGCGCTGTATACAGCTCTTCTAACCACCCCCTTGTTATAAGTGGTGATCTGAATGCCAAACATCCAGCATGGAACAGTAGAGTGACAAATGCAAAACAAAACGCCTTAAACCATTATATGGATCACCACGACATTGTGGTACTGAGGCCAACAGCGTCCACTCATTTTGGGCAGGCCAGAACGGACGTTCTCGACATCGCAATCATTAAAGATCCACACCTGAACACCGACATTTTCACGGTCAGCAAGCTAGACTACAATTACAACCCAGTACTACTAAATTTGGGAGATCCGGAAGATACGCCACAATATCCTGGTCTGCTTTCTAAATACATCTTCAACATACCTATGGTAACGTACCCACGATCAGAACCATAGAAGATCTGAACAACGCTGTAGATTACCTGACAACTCATATACAAGACTTTCTACACTTTGCATAGAAACCACATGCAATCCCAGATAAGCGAGACCTCCTCTTTTTAACCATTAAAAATCTAATTCGTATAAGAAACCAAGCGCACCCAAAATTCGGCAAGAGCTGGTTCACCTCAATTTTCAGGTGCGGGACGAAATATACATTCACAGAAATTTCATCTGGACGGCGAAATTAGAATCTCTACACCTTGAAGACAACTTCTTATGGAAGATGGTCAAATGTCTCAAGTTAAAGAAAACCCAAATATCACCGATTCATAGAGAAAACTGGCTACGCAGAAAAGTCGAAGCCTTTACAGGTAACCTCAAAAGACAATGCAGCCCAAACTACGACGACATTGATCTCTACTTCATCTTCAGAATCAATCGAGAAATTCGTACCAAACTTCAGAAAGCCACAGAAGACGAGCAAATACGACCAGCACCTTAAGAGAAAATTAGTAATATCATCTGCAACAGCAAGCGAAACAAAGCACCCGGCCCAGATGGCATCACAAATGCTACCTAGAAAAGCTATTGTTACCCTGGTAGACATTGTAAATGCTCCACTACTTTCTCGAAAAATGGAAATCAGCTGACGTCATAGTCATCCTAAAAGCGGGGCAAGACTTTTGTTCCCCCAAAGCTACAGACCCATCAGCCTCCTGTCCACACTGGGTAAAATAACCAAAATAACTCTCTCGTCTCAACGAAGAACTCGAGGGGCACAATGTGATCCCAAATGAGCAATTCGGTTTTAGAAGAGGGCATGCTACTACCCACCAGATACTATCTTCTTGAACGTTTCCAAAGCTTTCAATAAGGTATGGCACGTTGGCCGCTCATAAAATGTTTGCAAACCACATTAGTCAAGGTAGTAGCATCATATCTCAAAAACAGGACGTTCCACATAAAACCTCAGAACGTCCCCTCTAGCACAGGACGTATCACTGCTGGAGTCCCACACAGGTCCCTAATAGCTCTGACGCTTTACTCCGTTTTCGTATCCGATCTACCGACCACAGAGGCATGTCACACGGCAGACGACACAGCCATCTGGACATCCAGAAAGCTGGAAGCTACCATCGACGCCCTGAGTGACAGGTTCACGACCTGAAGAATGCGGAAAAAAGCGTCGCCGTTCTCTTCACGTGACGATTCTCTCCACCTCCACGACCCATGTACATCTACAAGCGTCTGACTCCCTAGAAGGCGGAGGCAAAATACTTGGGTGTCACTCTCGATAGGCGTCTCACTTGGGAGAAACACAGAAACGAATGTAAGAAAAAAGCGACAGACGGCCGCCATAACTACGCTATACCTGCTTCTAAACAAAAATAGTCATTTGAGCCCGGTCAATAAACTACATTTGTAGAAGACCACCATCAAGCTAATCTACGCCGCACAACCTGGGGGTACTAGAACTAATAATCCCTTGATTGTTTGGTGCCTACTAGCGTTTAGAGTAGTTTTTCAGCTTTTGTTTTCGGAATTTCCTAATTTTTTAGTTTTTTTTATGTATATTTGTAAGCCCTTAAGTACGATTTGCTACTTTACAGAATTTGCTAGCGCCGGCCCAGCACATAGTCTTGCCCTTTCAAACAGCTTGCCACCGGAACTTTAAGATCACTCACTATGGCCTGCTGCTTTATTTAAGTAGAAGAAGATAGCAAACTGCGCTTCACATCGCTTCATAAATCTTGGATGAAAATGTAGAGTCTATGCATGCCATTTTTAATGTTTAGTCAGATCGAATCTTACCAATATTGAATGCATTTCGGGCCGATTGGAATTTCCAGGCAAATAGATCTTTTTAAACCCATAGTTTTGTTTTCAATTCTAATAACTGAAAATATTAACAGTTGACGTCGTCATTGACCAATAATACGTAAATCTACACAAGGTTGAATTTTAATTTAAGGCCTAATTAATGTTTTCGTAAACAAAGCGATGACAGTACTCCAAAAATAAGAAATTTTTGAGTTTCTATTGATTAATCTTTTCATCTCGGCCTTGAAAGAAAGCAGCTAGCAGAGTTTCCCCAAAGAAATATCTAAAACTGTATTTTTCAATGATCATGCTAAGGGGATCCCTTGAAGTTAGTTGCAAACAAACAAAAATCATTGTTGCGTTCCGGCCCCCAAAGGGCCGTCGTAAGTAAATTGATTTTCTGGGGGTGCATTGTGGTGTTAGCCCTGAATGGGAATGCAAAGCTTTGTGGTAATCTAGTGGCAGTGGCGTGTCGTGAGGTTGAGACATCCGAGATGGTCATGAGCTTGAAGTGGGCGGCGACTCCTCGTTGTTGGTATAGCAAAGAAGCTTGTTGTATGGTGTTGTAGTGATGGAACCCTGGAAGTCAAACTTTAGTGAGAACAGTCGGTTTAGGGGTTAATCCCTGGCTCTTCTAAATGTGACCGTAGCGTGAAGACGTTGCTCGGTGATCTCGTTTGAAAGGGACTATCTGAATGGGCTATCTGTATACCTGCTGGTCAGGTTGTCGGTACGTCTCATGAGAACGGAGGGCGCCACCAACATTGCTAGAGCGGCTGGCTTTAACAAAGCTCAAGTGACAAAATTTTTTAAATGACTCTCTTGGATTATAACAAAATAGAATTTTCAAGCAGATCAAATCCACAATGTGAATGAAACTAATCTTCAAGAATCATTGCACGGAAGGCCCATAGTTTGAACATCGTGATTATTTCACTTCCTCCGCCTACGAGATATTGTCTGCATTCTCTTGACTGTTGTTTTTATGACCCGTTAAGATGCCAATCTGTACTAGAATGTGAGAAGATTATAAATCATCCAGTTCAAGGAATATTCATGTACGATTTTATGGAAATCTTCGGTAAAGCATTTCTAAAAGCTGCCACTCTCGAAAAGGCTGTAAAGATTTTGAAATAACAGTAATTTATTTGTCGAATCCAGAAACAGATGTCCTTCCGTCATTTGGCACTGAAATTTCAGCAGTGTCAGCAAATAATGATAACCGAAGAATTGAGCAACATAAAACGCAACTTGAGGATGCTATAAAACCAGCTGCGCGTGAAACTGATACAGAACCAATCCCAAGTCCATCGACTGCAAGAAATCCATCTGAAAACGGTATTGAAAACATTCTATTTATAATTTCAACCAAACCTTAGGGCACGGCCCAAAAATCAGACGCTAAACAAAAACCGCAGGCGTCTGAAGAATTTACAGTATTACTGGGAGTTGGAAGTCCTAGGAAAAGAAGGCGCCACCAGAAGAAAAAATTTTTGTAAAAAACGAAACAGGTAAACAGAAAATGCATTTCATCCAGATCTTTTCCAAAATGTAAAACTTCAAAACAAGTTCATGGTTATTTAAACAAGAAAGGAAACCTGAAACCAAACAAATGAATCAAACGAGAATACAAATCCCAAATGCATCTATTGTGTTGGAGAATTTTTAAAATAGAAATCTGACGAAGGATGGATTCAGTCCCAGGAATGTCCTAACTGAACCATGAAATGTGTGCAGGTGCATCGGAGAGTAATTATCAGTTATTGTGTGCGAACTGTGATGACAGTAGCTTTAATTTTCGTCAAGATGAGTATTGAAGTTTAATTTTCTTTTCTGTTCGTGTCAAAAGCTGCATCAAAGAATTTTTTTAATCCTAGAACACTAAACATGTTGACGAGTTGCTTAAATACTAATCATTCGTAAAAGTTAAGATTTTTTTTCTCCATTTATTTGTAAAACTATAAATTAAGTTATAACGAAAACAATTATAGAAAGAGTTTCTACATACAAAGTGTGTAAATAAAGTAATTAAACTGATTTTTGATAATTTTTTTATACACTGAAAATTACAATTTCACATTGTTTTCTTCAAAGCAATTGCCTTGAGAAGCTACACAGCGATGGAGACGGTTTTTCCATTCTACATAGCAGTGCTGGAACTCGGACACTAAAATTGCCTTCAGCTGGTCGGGTACGGCAGTTTTAATGTCTTCTAGTGTCCCAAAATGACCTCCTTTGAGAAGAGAAAAAAGTCATAAGGACTCAAATCGGGGGAATAAGGAGGCTGAGGAGCCACACTTGCCAAAAGCTTATTAATTTAAAATATCATTCCCAATTAATTGGTCAAAACCTCATGAACAGTGATGTAAGTCAAATTCAACTGTTCCCTGATCATTCTGACTGTCAAGCCCATATATGGACACAGTCATCGGGATAATTCTTTCTCTCCGATATGTATTCATAGTTTTTGATATACTTTCTGTCTTTCTTATTTATTAATATTGATATTCCGGCTGATACTTCTTTTCTTTCCCTTTCTTTCTGTGTCGGTTAAAACAGCTACGTCTACTTTACTTTGCTTTAAGATTTGTATAACTTGGATATTCCATGTTGCCAATCTCATGCTCCTTTTCGTTGCTAATCATTGTCGTTAAAAGCTTTTTTAGCGAATTTTCATATTGTTACGGTTTTTGGGGTGCTGGCTCAAAGTCCCAAGCTTCAAACCTGAAGGACCAGACCTTTTTGTCAGGGCCGATTATATCCAGTTTTGAGGCGCCAGAAACTCGCCTTTTGTCCGAGAAAGTAAGACTCGAACTTGCTGGTAGAGCCGCTAAGACCCGCTGGTGCATTTCTCCACACTTACTAAGAGTGTGTAATCGGCAGCATATTTTTTTCAGGACAATGCTAGCTATTTACCCCCCAGTTTGTAATCAATCTGCATAAAAAGATATGAACACTTTTTGTCTTAAGTGGTTTCCTGGGTATACTCTACTCTCCCCTACTTGAGTTTTTATCCGAATTTCCTATTCGGAAGTGGAGGTTGGGTTCTGAAGATTTTGAGAATGTGCTCTTTGTTTTGTGTTGCAGCCCTGGGTACGTCATAAATTTGAGGCGCACATCTACGTATAAGGCGAATGTGGTTACACACTTCCTCGGTATGTGGAAGCATTATAGGTAGATGATTTCACTGCAAAAAATTGAGAAGAGGTAATTGATTGCGGATTTGGTGAAGGTTTTGTAGGTGTGAACCAATGTCTGTGAATGGCAACCTGGACTGATGGCAAAAGTTAGGGCCGTCTTTGAGGTTGAGTTTTTAGTCTTCCGAGTTTTCAACGTGAGAATTCTCAATCCCTAGAATTTGGTAAGGCGTGGCATGGAGTTAATTGTATTTCGACGCCTACAGTTAAGCCACAGATGCTCTAGGCGGGCTCTCTTATGACATTTGGTTTTAACTAATGTGAAAATAATTCCAAAAATTATAGTTCAAGTAGATTGCTCAGATCACATTTTAGTTATGAGCTTTATAAGAAACAATCAAGAATGATAGTGCTAACATACAAATAGGCTGACTTGAACTTAAACCAGAGGCTGCACAACAGTATTTATTATTGTTTGATTAATAATCATTTGTGAATTAATTATCGATAAAACTTTCAGCTTGTGATTTGCAAACAATATGTGAACCTGCTGCTTGTCGGTGGTCCACAAAAATCTTATATGCAGGGAAGACAAAACTAATGATGATCTGAGCTTTTCTTCAAGATTGCACTCTTAGGCGGCAATTACGGAAGCCCTTTGTAACACACTTAAGCAAACTTAGACATATAGTGTTGAATCAAAAGAATAGATTTTAAAGGGAAATCGCGTAAGCTGTCAGAATTGTCCAGATGATTTGCAAAATTAATATAGAAGTAGATTATTATTATTATTATTATTGGAAAGGTTGTGTAATAACATATGTAGCATGCAAGTTACAACTTGCAAAGCAAAGAAAGTTAATAAAATAAAGAATAATAGAGAAAAAACAATGGATATCCCCATCATAAAAAGTTGTCTATGTTTCCACAGGTCCTTCCTAGGGACTTCTCCACACTGTTTTATTCTGTGCTGTCCTCTTCATACCAACATATTCTTTTCCTTCCTATTTCAGCTCGTCCGTCAACTTCAACCTTCTTCTTCCTCTTCTTTTCTGCAACAAAACCTCTAAGACGTCTTTTTTAAGCAATTTCGTCTTAGTACATGTCCTATCGAGTTCTTTCTCTTTTTGTTTACAACATCTAATAGTTCTCTTCGTTCTTCTACGCTCTCCAAAACTTCCTTAATCCTTATTCGGTCTGTCGATTTAATGCCTAATACGAGGGTGGTCTGAAAAGTTTCCGACCTAACAAAGATACAAAACATTTTTTCTGAAAATTTTTTTTTATTTTTCAACATAGTCTCCTTGTAACTCTACACACTTCTCCCAGCGATGCTCTCATCTCTGTAACTCGTCCAAATAGTACTCGGCATTTTTCTCTGCAAAATAATTGTTCACGAAGGTGATTGCCTCTCCATTTGACGAAAATCTTTGTCCTCCGAGCGCAATTTTTAGATAAGGGAACAAAAAGAAGTCGTTTGGGGCTAGATCTGGCGAGTAAGGCGGATGGTCAAGCAGTTCAAACCGTAATTCCGTGGATTTTCGCCATGGCAACCGCTGCGGTAGGAGACGGTGCGTTGTCTTGGTGAAACAGGATTGTCCTTTTCTGCAAATGTGGCCGTTTTTTCGCAAGTTCTGCCTTCAGCTTGTCAAGTAATGATGCATAGTATGCTCCTGTAATGGTTTTTCCTTTTTGAAGATAATCGATTAAAATAACTCCATGACTATCCCGAAAAACAGTCGCCATCACTTTCCCAACCGAAAAAACAGTTTTTGCTTTTTTTGGAGCCGGTTCCCCCTTTGCAGTCCACTGTTTGGACTGTATTTTTGTTTCGGGCGTATAATGGTGTATCCAAGTTTCATGTACAGTAATTAATCGGCGCCAAAACTCGGATTTATTTCGCCTAAACTGCGCCAAAAGAGCGTTGGAAATATTCATTCAAACCCAACGCGCGGACAGCTTTCTCATGCCTAAATATTGATTTAATATGTGACAAACACGTTCTTTTGACATGTTCATAACCTCTGCTATCTCTCTTACTTTAATTCGGCGGTCGTCTAGCACCATTTGGTGAACTTTGGCGATGTTTTCGTCGGTAGTTGCAGTTTTTGGACGTCCCGAACGTTCATCGTCTCCCAAGCTCTTACGGCCACGTTTAAATTCAGCAGCCCAAAATTTCACTGTGGTAAATGATGGTGCAGAGTCCCCATACACAGAATCCAACTCATCTTTTATTTGCGAAGGCGTATTGCCTTTCAAAAACAAATATTTAATGACAGCTCGATACTCGATTTTGTCCATTTTCAAAAAAAAAACTCACATCAACTCACTCAAACGACTGTTACATAAAAACTGCGCGTCCAAAATGGCTGAAACTTTGGTGAGTAACTGTCAACAGATGAACAACGAAATTCAGTAGCTTTTATTTACGAGTGCTGCCATCTTCACGTTGAGGTAGGAAACTTTTCAGACCACCCTCGTAGTCTTCTCCACAACCACATCTCAAAAGTATCAATCCTTCCTTTGCCTTTCTTCAGCAGTGTCCCGTACAAAAACACACTCTATACAAAACACTTCAACAACGTTTTTCTTATATCTAAATCGACTTTACTTGTCATTACTTTCCATTTCTTCGAAAAAGCTTCTTTTCCTATTGCAATCCTTGTTTCTATCTCATTCTCACTTCTCTAACTCGTTAGTTGTGTACCCAAGTATTTATACCTTCCACTTGCTCAATGCTTTTTCCGTCTATCGTTACCATCATATCTTCCTCTCCTCCTCTCTTCCAATCTTTATAATCTTTGTTTTCTTTATATTTATCCTCAGCCCGAACTCATTTCTGATATCATGCAGATATTGGAGCATGCGTGGTTTCGGCAAGCAGTATCATGTCGTCCGCAAACTTTATACTTACTATTCTTCTTCCTCTCACTTTCACTCCTTTTTCCTTTTTCCAGCAACACTCGACCATATATTCTCGACAAAGGGCATCCTGGTCTTACTCCTCTTCCGATATTGAACCAACCCGTTCTATTATCTTTCAATCTGATGGCCGCTTCCTGATATACAATACAAACTATGAGTCTTCATTCTTTCCAATCCACCTCTTTTTCTCTTAATATCATCATCAATTTTTCCCAGCGCACAATCCGTAGTAAGAGTTGCAGTGAAAACCAAAACGACGCGAAATAAAGTTGTGACTGTAGTCTTCAGACTTTATGTTCCAATAAAACTGTTGTAGAAGCAAAAATAGATATTTAACTTTTCAAGAACGAGAGTAGCAAACCGACAGATCCCCGAGATGAATTAAATACAGTCACCATGTTCGCATTAATAACTTGAACTTGAAATATTCGTAATTAAATTTTCGACGCACGTTCAGAAATGTTGAAATTTACTACTCTCAAAGTTATACTGTTTGCCTGACTTCTGAAGGCCACACAACTTTCCGCGGGGTTACAAAACTAATCGATTAACTTAACGGTAGCATTAAATGTTTTAGTTCGACAAGAGAGGTATTCACCCGTTTTTATATTCATCGTATAAAGCGAAATTAAGTTATCCAACAAGCACGAATTTATTTAAAGTGGTTGGGAAAAGTTGTAGCTCGTTCAACTTATTATTATAGGTTTGCTTTTGCATAATATTACAATAAAACAATTTGCAAATAAAGCAAAGTTCATTTTGTTGCCTGCATGGAAATAATATAGTCGCTGTTGTTTTCCGGAACTCGTTTAGCTGCGGTCGTATTTCTCTAAAATGTTATTTTAAGATTTTATCCACTTTTATTATCTTAAGGATTTTCTTTGTAAACCTACCCTTTTTAATCGCAGTTTCCTTCATAAACTCTGCAACAAAATGAAACAGATAAAATAGTTGAATCCTTAAACTTTATAATTTTACATTAATTCTCAGAAGGTTAATATTTAATATCTTAATTAAACCAAAGCAGGTTTTTATTATTGCATTTGTACTCTTCTCTCTACCTTTTTTTTTGCAATTTTATGGCTTTTCACTAATGTACCTACAGCCTAATCATAAACACAGCTTTAGAAATCCATTTCTACATATATAACACTCTCTAATTATTAGCTCAGATAGTGTTTAAGTAATGAAAATTATAATGAAACAGGAGGTTTTTAAGCAAAAATATCGAAAGATAAAAAAAGTTAAAAAATTAATGTCCCATTAAATTCCATATCCATAACATAATTTATAGTTGTACATATATTGGAAATTGAAATTTTCTGAACTATAACAAAGAATACCTCACTATATTCTTTCCCGCATTATTTTAAGATTTATGCGGCGGCGTGCGCTTTCAGAATAGAAAAAAGAAGCAACCGTACAACGTGGGTCGACTTAGGGCGGTTATATATTACAATTTGTTAACGACTTCGGTAAAAAAGTCGTTGAATATATGACATGCAAATTGAGAAAATAATGTAGCAGATGGGACCTGGTTATAATTTAGATGTAAAAAGATTGTTTGATAAAACAGGGAAGTACAGCCACTGCTATTTGCAACTTAAAATGGATGAAAGCGTTAATGACAGAATTTTTTCTTAATTTATCCCTTAATCCTACAGAGAATAAAGAGACGAGATTCCACCGTATTATTCCGCAAGAAGACAAATCTGAAATACGTTTTTAAAGCTTCAACAACCCATGTATAAATAAAGGATTACTTTCCATAATTTTTAACATTGTTGCGAAATACCTTTTAAATAAAATAATTTAAGACAGATTTGAGTTGATCAACGTAATCGTTTATTAACAAACTCATTCGACTCTGATTGATGATGATCTTTCACTATCTGTTATTCTAGCAGGAATGACCTTAGAGGTGGTAGGAAGATTACATATTTCTGCCTTGAAGAACCGAGTACTGAACTCTAGATGGAACGGCGTCAGAACTCCTAAACAGTAGTCTGATGATACATTAGTTAGGATGCACTGGTTTGAATTCTAAATAGAAAATTAGAAATGTATTTAAGTTCAAAATTCTTTGTATTAAGTTAACAGTAGATCAATTTGAAGAATAGTAGTTCAAACAAAAACAAGATCTTTAAGTGAAACGTCTTGCAACGGTATGTAGAAATTCTGGCTTGATGACTATTTTTCGTCTGTGATTATTGCATGCCCTGTAGCCCAGTCGGCTGGTCAGATTTTAGTCCGCTTTATCCTTTTACTTGATCTTTAGTATCCTTCTCCAGACCCACATCTGCAGCGCTTTTACTCTTTTCGTATCCTTCTTCATCAAAGTCTATATCTCTTTGCAGGTCTTTTTCTTAGCTCCTACACCAGCTTACTTTCCAAGATCCTACTCAGCTTCCTGTATGCCTGTTTTGCCATTCCAGCAGCTCTATCTCATCAAAACTCCTTCAGTTGCTTGTAATCTCTGTTCCTAGATACTTATATCTTGTTACGTGCTCTAACTTTTCTTCCTTGACGTAAACTTCTATTCCTCCTTTCCCTATTCGCATTACCTTACTTTTTTTACGATTTATCCTTAATATGTACTTCGCTTGATCTTTTCGAGCAGTTTCAACATTTCTATCAACTTCTCTGTACTTTCTGCAAACAAGATCTTGTCGTTAGCGAATCGGATGCAAGCAATTCTTCCTCCTCCAATTCTAATTGCAACAGTTTTTCTCCAGCATTCTGCCGTTATTTCCTCAACATACATGTTGAAAAGAGTAGGAGAGAGACAGCAGCCTTATCTTGTTCCTTCACTTTCCTTTAATTTTGAACCAGTCCTCATGGCTACTTCCTGTCCCATATACAAATTTTTAATCAGTCTTTTTATCTTTCCAATCTACTCCTTCATCTTTCAGTATCTTCATTAGCTTTTTCCACAGTGTGTAATCAAAAACTTTCTCTAAGTTACAAAGTAAATCCCCATATTTTTTCCCTTTTCTACATAACTTTCTCCAATTGCTCTTACCACCCACATTGCATCTCTCGTTCCCATTCCTTTTCTAAATCCAAATTGTTTCTCAGGTACGAGTATTACCTTCTCCATCTTCTCCATCTTCTTAACTCGTCTTCTATTGAGTACTCTTAACAATATCTTTGCCAGTGGTATCATTACAGTACTCATAAACTTCTTTGTGCATCCTCCACTCTGGTATTCATCATTGCACAAAGCAGTTAAATCTCTCAAACCTTTTTCTGTAAGCACTGCAGGTTCACTGATATACCATCAAGGCCCGCGGCCTTATCATTTTTCATATCCTTCATTGCAGCAATTATTTCATTCTCCAAAATAACTGGGCTAATGTTATCCATATCTACTGCGATTTACTCTACCTCTATCTCATTTGTTCCATACAAATCTTGCATGTATTCCTTCCAAAACGCTGCAACACTTGTACCTGTTGTTTCAACAAGAATTCATGCTCATCTTCTATTTTCTTTCCACATCTGCTTTTTAATACGCCGTCTCATGAAATATCTTTTCTTTTCTTGTGCACAATGTCATGCCTCCCTAACCTCACAAACTCTTCTAGTTCTTTACATAAATCTTCTAACCATTTCTTTCGTGTTTTATTAGTTTCCAACCTCAACTCCGAATTTAGTTTTCTATGCATTCTTCTCCCGTTTTCATTATTAATGTTTTTATACTTTCTCCTCTCTTTGTCCAACATCTCTTGGGTTATACAAGGCTTTCTGATCCTCTTATCCTTCTTGTATCCTAACTCTTCTTCAGCCACTTTCTTTATTCCAAACTTAATTGCATCCCATTTTCCATTTGTACTTTTTATATATATATCCTTCTTTTATGTTTGTTTGCAACTATTTTCTGCTCTTTCCATAATTCCATCAGTCTTTCTCATCTTTCATTAACTCTACCAAGTCCGTAAGGTCCAACCACTTTATCAATCCGACCTTCTCCCACCACAGCTTTCCAGTCTCCCACCACAACATTACAAGACCCCCGATCTTCTTTTTTTTAAGATGCACTCAATCTTCTCATATACTTCTTCCACCTTTTCGTCCTCATGGTCACTGGTTGGCATGCAGACTTGTATCACTAGAATATTCTTTGGTATTCCCTCAAACTTCACTGCCATAACCCTATCACATTCAAATATCACTTTAAGGACAGATCTAGCTACCTTTTCTCCTACTATCACACCCACTCCATTCTTGCCTCTTTTGTAAAGTAAAATTTAGTACCTTCACACTCCACTTGACCTTGTCCTTCTAGATTCGCTTATTCTGATCACGTCAAGACTGTTTCTCACAAGTTTTCTTTTTAGATGTTCAAGCTTTCCTTCATTTAGCAGGCTTCTGACGTTCTAAGTACCCATCCTCAGTTTTTCATGCTCCGTTTCTTTCCTCTTTGATGTTTTCTTCATACACTATCCCTCACGGAGATTTTATTGGGGAACTGTTGTGCCTCTGGATTTATTTTTAGTTTGCGAAGACTTCATGGTGTTTCTTTTATCCTTCTACGCACAATTCTGGGATACCCTGATGGGTCTTTAATAAGGTGGTTTGCTGTTGCGTTCCCCATTCTGATGCCGTTTGTTTTGATAGACTTTTCCGCTTTTGGAGACAATTTCTCACCCCCGGGACAATAGGGTGCTCCATCCTCTACCCGCTTGTCCGCCCTCCGAAGAGGCCTTTGGTCTTTGGTAGAGGGTTGACTTCTTATTTGGAAAGTCCTTCGGTCATCATGTCCACGTTAGTGAAAACAGGTCGTATCGCGTGAAGGTGAGGCTGACGTTTGAGTGGGAGAGGCTGTCTGAGTCGCAGCGTGAGGCAAATTATGATAATTTCATTTAACTGCTTTGTAACTTTTTTTAAAAACTGATATTACGGTTACGATTGTCTAGCTTTGTTGAAATCCCGTTGCTCTAGTTCTAGCGCAAGCAACGCCGAGAGAACACATTCCTATCTTCACTCTTCTAAGAATTAGCGGAATTGTAAACGCCTTCTTTTCCCTTTTCAACTCACTTCACTTCTCTTCACCTTAATTGTGGTATTCATACACACATTTACATGTAAATTTGTTTTACTGACCATCAAATTTCATTCCACTATTTAATACGCGAAACCTCATGAGAACTTCCGGCGGTGCATTTTTCCTTTCTTCTGTTCAGTGTAACAGAACGTGATCCGAAGTATCGTTCCCTGCATCACACGTGCACTATAGTCTCACTTTCTCTAACCTGAATCTATGGAGAATGTATTGTTTTTTTGGTCAGGTTCTTGTAGCCCTTTCGGGGAATATTTACCACGTATCTCTCTGTTTTGCTTGTCGCCATTCCTCTTGTCATATTCGATTTCTAACTTCCGAAGCTTTATTCCCAAGCTAGACTTCGCCTTTTTTATTTCCCTGTATTATGTGCTTTCACCCATCCCATTTGTTGCTCTTTTAACGTTGTATGTATAGATTGTTGTATATTGCAATTGCTAGCTACTATGCTGCACCTTGTTGGAAAGAAAGACAGCTGGAGGACGTTTTATATTATTTAGGGGCCACCTCTAACTGGCGACTAGAGGGCCAGTGCAAAAAGATTTCTAGATTATGCTCTGTTTTTTTGATTGTATTCTTCACGTAGCGTCCCCGTTAAGATTTTCAACAAGTCGTAAATCTCATTAAGGAGTGAAAGCGGTCTAGGCCAAAAATCCTCCTGCCATTAGTCTTTTTTTATCTGTAGAGCTGCTGTAGCAAACCAAGTGAACTTCTAGTCTAGATGACTAAAGGTTTTGGATGGAAGTTGGTAGATAAAGTGACCCTCAGTCTCAAAATCCCGAGCGAGAATTAAAAGCGCAACTCCTAAGATTTCTAGTAAATTTTAGCTAGATTGAGCTTTGAGGAAATCTTTATAGCTAAAATGGATTTATCGGATTTTTGTTGACCCGGATTTTTATCTTCCACCGTAAGGATCGATGGACTGGGACTGTGTTATTAGAGAATGAAACATTCGAGCAACCTTCATGGAACAAAATGAAGCGAAATAGAAGACTTTTTATGTCTAAAACAGAAACAGAATATATTGAAGACCTAGGAAAAGTCAAATCAAAAATTTGCTGAAAGTAGTAATTCTCATAGCAACTGAAGAATTTCCTATTTTTGGCCCGAAACTTTTTAGCACAAATGTCAATTCGTAAATATCACCAAATACTAACTTCAGTTTTAAGGGAACTGCAACTAAACTACGCCAAGCAAGTTAGCTTGATGCTCACGCTGTCAGCATCTGAAAGAGCTCGTGCAAGTCACACGCTTTCCTCTAGAGGTAGAAAAGATCTACTAGGTCATTTTGTCGCACAGTATCCTGACTTCTCTTAGAATCCGTTTTATAAACTTGGGTTTAGTAGTGTACCCAAAACATGTACATACAACGATCAAAGGCTTGTCTGAAATGTCTGCGCAGTTCATAGACTGAATAACTGTTAACTAGTTTGTGGTAGATGAGAATTGAAAGTGGTTGCTTCAGGGTTTCAAGTAGAAGTAGAATTCAAAGAACTTTTGTTTCTGATGAATGATGCCAAAAAAAAGTCAGCTGACTTTCCACTGCGATGGATAGAAGCTAAGTCTAGTAATTGCATTATAGAGTTGGAATATTCTTCCCCGAGGATTGGAGGAAATCCTTACGGGTACCACGGCGCCCGTACGACATGGTATGCCTGACTGTACCGAGACGATGTCTCAGTGCCCTACGGACTAAAACTCCCCCCTTGCCAGGTGCATGGATGACCAGGAAGACCCGTGGATGTTGCTTTTGGGTATCTTAGGTATATTGGTATTAACGGCCTTTCTTCATTTCCGTTGTGAATTACTCTTTTATTGCTTCTCTTTCATTCTGCATTCTGATTTCCACAGCCTCTTTCAAGAATCCGACTATTAAATTGCACTGTTGTTGGTTTTTTGGCATTTTGTTTATGGTATTTTCGGGAAGTAGTGATTCCCCTTATTGCCGTTTCTATTTGAATCATTTCTCTATTCCATTTGCTGCATCATCCGGGCTGTACTCGCAGAATCTGCATTCTTTAGTTTCTGTCTTCTTGGTGGTATATATTGAAGCTACCGTGACCTGTTAGCACCCACTTTGCCATGTTTGCTGTCTACCCAATTTCTGATATTTAGTATTAGTCTCTTCGTCCATTTTTCTTTGTTCCTGTGTTTGTGCCACCTTATTATTGTTTGAGTTCGACCTTCTTTTCTGCTTCCGCTTCGTATAGCTACTTTCGTTCTCTTGCTATTAAATCGATTGGTACCAGTTCCACTATTATTAAAAGAGATTCATTGAATGTAATTCTATATGCTTCAGTTATTTTTATGGAAAGCTTTCTTTGTATCTTCTGCAGCTTGCTGCAGTACTTTGCCACTTTTAGCCCATATATCCATGCCAGTGCAACTTATAGCATAACGGAATAAGCCACTAATGCTAGTATCCGTCTTGCGCTAGTTCTCGTCCCTCCTGTGGCTAAGCAATAGTTACGTAGCGCGCATGTTAATTACTTTACTTTTCTGGCCGTTTGATTTATGTGCTCTTTGAAGCTTACGTTTTTGCCCATCGTTACGCCTAGGTATTTGACTTCGTTCTTGATCTCAATGTTTTTGTTACATATTTTTATGTTGATTGGTATAACCACTCTTCTGCCACTAAAGAGAACCGCCTCTATCTTTTCTGGGGCAACTTTGAGTTTATTCAGTTTCATCCATCTGTTTATCGCTTTCAGGGTTCCATTTGTTTTCCTTTGCAATACATTTTCTTCTTTTGCGTTTACTATTATCGCTAGGTTATTCGCAAATGCATACAGTGCCATGCCTTTTGGAACTGTGATTCTTAGTACGCCATCGTGTAGGATGTTCCATAGAAGGGGTCCTAGCACCGATCCTTGTGGAACTCCACTATTAACCTTTATGGTTTTTTTTCTACCTTTGCAGTCTTTAAGAACTGCGTATCGATCTTTCAAAGAATTTTTTATGATATCTATTAAGTATTGCGAGAGTCCTCGCATTTCCAGTTCCTTATCAATTTTCTTCCAGCTAGCAGAGTTAAATGCGTTCTTAACTTCTATAGTAACAAGTACATAGAGCTTTCTTGTGTGCCTGGTTCCTATCTTGGCTATAGTGGCTATGTTTACCATCTCTTGAACAGCGTTCACTGTTGATCTGGCATTTTGAAACCACACTGTCTACTTGAGAAGTTTTCTTTTTGCCCCAATTCTTTTTTTGGATTTTATAATGTGCTCATATGGTTTCCTCAACACATATATGTTAGGTCAGCTCGTCGTCGTTTGTCTTTATTTTAAGTATTAGTATGAGTTTGGTCTTTTTCCACTCCACCCTTTCCATGAGTTTATTTAGCGCATCCCTTCTGAGTTCCGGTTTTTTTCTTAGCAATGAGTTTAATTACTTCTTCAGGTATTTGGTCAAGTCCTGGAGTTTATATATTTCTTATTTTATTTCCCGCTTTTTTGATTTCTTTTGATATTATTGCTTCGACTTCCCCGTTTTCTTGTCTATTCTATTCAACGTCTTCATGTTTGGGAAATAGCCTGTTACATTCTCCTCGTGTCTTAGCCAGTGGGATTTTATTCTTCGGTTTGGTCTTTGGTCCTATATTCTATGCTCAACACGTCTAGTTTGATATCACAGCACATAAGTTGCTAGTTCTGTTTCTTCAAACGCTTTATCTCTGTTTTGAGTTTCTTCTTAGTAACGCAGTATTATTCTTCCAGCTCACTAATATCTATTTTGGTTTGCTAAACGAAGTTTTCCGCATATCGGTCTTGTTTTCTTCTGGCTGTGGTCAACTCGCGCTTCTTGGTGATGCATGCTCTTCTGGCTTCTGCAGTTTGTTCATTACACTAGTAGGCGGATCTTTGTTTGTTTGGGTTAGTTTTTCGTAGTGAATCTTCACATATATTTTTTATGAAGATAATAAATTTTGTACGATTAGACGGCTAATTTATAGCCAAGTTGCTATGTATAGTTGCAGTTACCTTTTTTTCGATCTTATTATAGTATTTATTGCATAAAACCTCTCCCTTACTGGATTTATCTTTAAGTTGATGTATTTATGCCCACTCATGCTTTCATCTGCCTACTTTAAAGGTGGGAACGTTTCCTTCGTTACATACAATCAGTCTGTACTTTGCGGTTTACTAACTAAGTATTTGGTCCTTTCTGTCTGCTGTTTAGTCGTGCCATTTCGTCGAGTGTGCATTGAAGTCACCTCTTACCTGCAACTAAGAGAGGGCCTTGGATATTTTTAATGGTGCTGATAAAGGTACCTATTTTTGTACTTGCATCAATGTAACTTTTGTTTTTTATCACCAAATGGGATCGCAAGGTTTTGGTTCAATATTACCATTGCTGTGTCGGTTTTGGTGTCCATCATCAAGCCTCCTGGGCTAGTTCAGTATTTGGTTTTTGAACCATCACTATGTCTGCTTTGGCTTCTTCCGCTTTAGCTTGCAGCAAATGATATGCTGCTTTCCTTCTGTCCGTATTAATTTGTATTACACATAATGCCATAATTGGCCTTACTACTTTCGCCTCTTTTTGGGTCTACTTACTTGCTTTGGTCTTATTCTTCCTTTCTTGTTCTCTGTTTAGTAGGACCAACTTTCTATACATTTCACAGGCCATCATGCCCGCCCGTTAACTCATAACAGTGCGGGTGATTGTTGTAATCCCTGGGCTATATGCATGCATGCATTTCCTGCTCGTGCCAGTCATCAATCCTGCCTCGGCTTCGCAGCTTCTTGCTTGATGACCTTGTCTAAGTAATCTGCAACTACTTATTGAGATAACGATATCGTGGACTCCATCTTACTTTTAACCTACCTCTGGAAGTTCATTCGTTAACATGTACATAATCGTAATTATTTATCTAACAATTTATCAGACAATAAACTGACATTTTCATTTATTTTCAAGTTAATAATTACATAGAAATATAGGAGCGTTCAATGCACGTACCGCTCCAAATCGCTACGGCTTAGTCTCGTTCAATGTAAACGAACTTGCTGTCTTTCCCTTTCAATTGGTAACGTAGAAAAATTACCGTCATTCAACGCCCCTTACATTCCTTCATAGCAACACTAGCGCCGCAGTTCCCCCGCGTCATCGTCTTCTATAAGGAAAATGATTAAGTGCGCGCTCTTATTCCATTCTATACGCTAAGCAATAGATGATAAAATGATAACTTAAATACGAACTACTTGCCAGTAACTTATAATTGAAATAAACGCAACTTCATTATATCAGTATAACCCAACCGCATTCATCCTTCTCAATAAAAAACTTAAGTAAAGAAAAATTTAACTTAAACTTTCCATTTTAAATATTAATTGGACGGACGTAAATAAAGTTAGAAAAGTTGGAATACCAGACTAATAAATAAGAAAGATAAAAACAGAAACTGGCCTGAAATTATAATTATGGTTTGACGAGATAAAATAAAAAGTCAATATTTAGTTATCGAAATAAGAGGAAATTTTTAACCAAGTTATTATCAATGCAAACTATCGTTACAAAAGAATAAAAATTAATAAAAATGAAATTTTATGAGGCAAATATTAATAAATTCCAAAACCAGGACTAATTAAGTCTACATTACTCCCTTTGTTAATTATTTTTAAGTCATTATATTTCATATATATTTCTCAGACATTTCCTATTGTCCCGTATACAAATTTTATTTTTAACAATTATCTAGAAATCCTAAATCAAACTGAAAAAATATAAAATATAAAATGATTGATTACAGTTTTAAATCCACTTTGCAGTCTAAGTCGATCCTGTGCTATCGAATTTTTATGTAAGATCATTAGTAATGCCCTATTAAATTTTATGTTTTGATATTCATTCAATCGGTAAATCTCAGAACGAATAGTTGCGTTTTATTGTCAATTTGTGTTGCGTAAGTTTCCGGGATTTGAGATAAAATTTTAATTTCTTACTGCATTAGCATTTGGTATTAAAAATTAAATTTTTATTAGGGAAACATCTCTTGTTTAGATTAATTTGTGATTTGGTTATCTTGTCATTGTGGCAATTTCCCGCTGCTAAATTTCATCAGGATTCCGTTTGATGCTTGAAACGTTTATCAATGTTGAGGTCGTTTATCTCCTAGACTTTTAAAGGAACGGTTTCCACAGATCCTTCCTAGGGACTTCTCCACACTGTCCTCTCTTGTGCTTTCCTCTTCACACCAACATATCCCTCCCCTTCCTCTCTCAGCTCCTCCGTCATCTTTAACCTTTTCCTTTCTCTTCTTTTCTTTCTTGCTACAAATTCCTCTACGACGTTTTTCATTGAGCAAGCCCTCCTTAGTACATTGTTTGAAGATTGATTTAGAGAATTTAAAAAAACGAGTAGATAGATCAGCTAGCAAAAGGATGTTGCTCTCTGTAGCAAATATGGTGTTCGATTTACTAGGGTGTTTGTGTCCAGTTACTCTTCGATCGAAGATATTCATAAAAAGGCAGCTTTTTGCAAAAACTGTAAAGCACCATTTAATGCGTGAAGATACTCGTACTTATGTGTTGCACTAGAATGGATTTGAAATGGCATTTGGGGAACTTTTGTAGCAAACCGAGTAAAGGATCCAGCAGCTAACAGATGTCAGTCAATGGAGCCATGTTCCTGGGGAATTGAATCCAGCAGACTTGCCGTCTAGAGGATGTTTAGCAAAACAACTTATGATTGATCGATGGTGGGAAGGACCCAATTGATTGAAAGAAGAAATGTAATTCGCTTCAACGCTACGACGCGACGTGTGAGATCAAAGAAGCTCCTTTGCTAGTAAACCGGATTAAGAATGCAAGTGGTGAGGACTTAGGCGGCCTGCTGATACTTCATGGAGGAAAAAAAATGTGGAGTGTCCTATATACTACATTTCTAATTGGCATGTAGTCTATTTACTAACGATTTTGCTAAAACTTTGAGAATGTTTACAACAAGACGTAGAAGCCCATCTATTATTTACTCAGATAATAGATTGAACTTTGTTAGGTGTAATAACTCGTTCTAGAAGATAATCTGGAAGCAAATTCACTGCTACTGTACTATAAATAGAATCGACTGGCGATTTAATCTTTCATCAGCTGCTTGCTGGGGAAGACTTGTAGGACTAGCAAAAAGATTTTTAAGAAGAATTTTGTGGAAATTCTTACGAATAACTGCAAACATTGCTGTGTGACGTAGAGTCCACGTTAAATGAACGACCTCCTACGTATGCGTATGAAAAGACTCATTCGACTTGCAACTGCTGTCTCTATGTTTTTACGAGAAAATGGGTCATGTAACCTTCCAGAGGCAGAAGTCACGAATGCAAAACAAAAACTTAAAGAAGTATCGGCGACTTCTCGTAGCACTGAGATCAAGGTTTAAAAGGAGTACTTGGGAGAGCTCGTGCAATACACATTTATCGGAGACTCCAATTACCATGAGTGTAGGGGGTGTTGAGTTGAGTTTTATGTGTCTCCTTTTACAAAATTCTTCCACTGCTTGCTGTCCACCGCAATTTTTTCTGCACCGTTTCAGTCAGAGTTTTTCTTCATTTCTTCATTCCACTCCTTCCTGGGCCTTCCTCTACCTTCTTTCTTGACTTTAACTTGCCAAATTGCCTTTGCCATTCTGTTTTCGGGCATTCTTATTATGTGTCCCCACCAATTTAACTGCCTTTTTATTATTTTCTCCGCCATTGGCTCAACGCCAAGCATTTCTCTTATAACCTCATTACGAACCTTGCCCATTTTATTTATTCCCAGAATTCAGCTTAAAAAGTGCATCTTGCACGCTTTGATTATGCTACTTTGTCTAGCCGTTAATTTTCAATTTTCATATCCATAGATTAGTGCTTGGATAAAGCCGGTGTTATACACCCTTATCTTTGTTTTTTTACTGACTTCTTTTTTCTTTATGAAGGATTCATTCTCTTAATCGCTGCCTTTACCTCATCACCGGTAATTTCCTCATTCACTGTTATACCCCTTTCTTATCACTGCACTATTATTTACTTCTACTTTATAGAAGTATTCTTCCATCTTCGTTTTAATTTCTTCGTTTGACTTTAGGAACTTTCGATATTTATCTTTAACCCAGTGCGTATCCACGCTTTTTTCCTGCCTAATGATTTTTAAGATTCTAAATAACTTTTTTCATTCCCTTCTTCTTCTTTTTCTAATTCATTTCCAAACCTTTCCCATGCTTCCCCATTTGCTTTTTGAACTGCCGCTTTTACTTTTTTCCTTTGGTTCTTATATACATCATAATCTTCTGACTTTGTCATCAGGTATCTTTGCCATGTGGTTTTTTTAATTTTGATCTCCCTTTTCACTTCATCGTTCCACCATGGGGTTTGCTTTATTTTGTTCGTTTTTCTAGAAAACCAGCAGCCTCCAAAATTACTACTTTAAAATCTTCCCACATTACCTCTGTCTCCTGACCTTAGGCCCTACTTTTTCGCTTTGATTTCTCTTTGAGTTTCTGCTTGGTACCTTTGCCGACATTCTACATCATTTAACTTGTAGCTTCTGATGCTCAAGAAGTCTATTTTCTCTAGCGTTTCTGTTCCATCTTCTCTTTTATTTATCACGTTTATTCTGATGTTTACAAACAGATGATCACTATCTCATGCTGCCGCTTCACTCTTACATCTTTTCTGTTTTCTCCATTAACAAAAGATCTAATCCGAATTTCTCTTTCCTGCTTTCAACATTCTTGTGTATCTATGGATATCTCTTGAAAAAAGGTATTTACCACGAAGATATTGTTCATCACACAGAAATCTATTATCCTTTGCCCATTTGAATTCATTTCCCCGTATTTACCAACATATTTGTTTAACCTCATCTCATCATCAATCAAACACGAGAATCAAAATATGAAAAAAGAAATAGCGAATTTATACGTAAAGATAGCAAATCTAGAAAAAAAAGAAAAACTTAATAATACGTACAAAGACTAGATATAGAGCAGATTCCGAACAAAAACTTGAAAGAAGTGGAACATTTCATGGATAAGAGTCTGGACGTAAAAGTCGCATTGAATACCTCCGATAATTTGGGAAAGAAAAACCTGTGTGATAAAATTGAGATACTGAAGAATAAAGCTGAACTAAAAGAACCCAAGGAGAAAATATTCATTGACGGAGATCTAACAAAAAAAAGAACGGGAAGTACAGAAGTATATAACACAAGAAATGAAGGAAGAAAGGAAAAATGGAAATCAAGCTAAGATGGGATACAAGACATTAATCGTGAATGGCATTGAGTATAAATGGAGTAAGTACGACAAACAATTGCACCGCGTAAGTGAGCATACGGAAAATGCAAAAAAACTGATAATAAATGAAAACGGAGAGGATCATTTGAAGACGAATAAGGCGAAGAAAAAGGTTATAAGAGGGAAAGAAAGGGCTAAACAGAATACAGTTATATGAAAAATTGGGAAATGGGACATACGGGAGCTAGCTAAAGGGTAAAGAAGAAGAATTATTTTATGAGTTTGAAAATTCTAACGTGGATTTGTTGTTACTGACGGATGTCAAGATGAAGGGAAACGGGCTTAAGGTAATGAAAAATGGGCATGGCTTATTTTACAGTGGGGTGGAGAAGCACATTAGACTAACGTGTATAGTGAAAGAAAAGTGTCTGAAAGGAATTGAAAGCTGGGAATTTGTGAATGAAGGGATCATGAATAAAATAAGTGAAAGCGAAATAGCTACAGTTTTAGTAGTGTACGGTCCTAACGAAACAGACAGAAAGAACGACAAAGAATACTTTTGGCCCAGTTCGTAAAGCCAAGTGGATAAAAAAACAAGGAATACAGGTGATTGGAGGGAATCTAAACGGAAGAGTGGGAAAAAATGAATAACACTCCCCAAATTAATCCAGGAGATAGAGGACCAACGGGCATCATACTTGAGGTCTATCCTGGACGTGACAACAGGATACGCACCGCATTGGTGAGAACCAAGAATGATGAATTCCTGTTGAAATAGTTTGTTTCGTGATTAATCTAATCGTTTCTCTACTTAATCACTACCTAAACAAAGACTTTTTGTGTTCCTGAACTTATATTTCTTGTGAGTACTGCAGGCGTATGATTTGTGCCCTTCTTGATTTTAATAAAATAAACTCATTTGCTAATGGAAGGAATCTCATGTCAGTGACAAAAGCAAAGGAAACTCAATTGTTAAGGGTAGTACAGGAGCACATCCAAGGTAGATACCTTCAAGTAGTCTTTGTATCAAACTTGGTTTAGAAATTAAATTTTATCCATGCAAATATAATCCCTAAAAGGACTCCGTCTTTTCGGTAATAAAATCCAGTTAGAAATGTTAAGAAATTTTATTATTCCGAACTGTTATTGCGACACACTGTATAAATATCCACGCGTTAATAGCCGTTGAAATTTGTTTTCATCACCTAAACGAACCTGATTTTATAATATGAAACTTAAAGTCTTATTTATCTGAAAAGTTCTAAGCATAATATTTGTAGCCTACGCAGATTGTAGTGCCATAAGCATAACTTTAGCTAAATTCTTTCGACTTTCTAAATTTATGATTTTAATTTAACTTTTGCCAGGCTTTGTTCAGAATGTTCTTGAAACTATAAATTGCTATCAGTCGCTACAAGTATTTTAATTCTAAAATTAAACCCAATTCCTGATTAATTAATTTATGATTATGCGTCCTATAAAATATCGTAATATGAAATGAATATTTCCCTGAAAACTTTCTAAACCATCCATTATGCCATACACTACAGTTTTCTCCCACTGAAACTCAATTTCTGAACCGACAAAACAACAAAACCAGACAGCCGCCCAAACAATTTTATTTTCGCTGAGCTTTTTTTTTACGAAAGTGTGCGCTTGATTTTTCGCTTTCTTGCAAATATAGTATACCACAGTTTTGTATGTCTCATTAATTTCTTTTCTTTTCCATCTTGCTGGTTATATAAGGGCTCTTTTTTCCTTCTGTAGGTCCTAACAAAAGACAGCGTCACAGTCTCAGTGGATGCCGTGGTTTATTATCGCGTCTCGAATGCCACCGTTTCAATCGCCAACGTGGAAAACGCTCATCATTCCACCCGACTTCTAGCTCAAACGACCTTGCGAAACATAATGGGACAAAGGCCTCTCCACGAGATTCTCAGTGAACGCGAAAGCATTTCGCAACACATGAAGTCGCTTTTGGACGAAGCTACCGAATCTTGGGGCATTAACGTTGAAAGAGTCGAAATGTATGATGAATTTCGATGAGGTTCCTTTTTTTTCCTAATGTTACTGATATATCACGTTATCTCTTTATAGTAAAGACGTTCGTTTACCCGTTCAACTACAACGGGCCATGGCTGCTGAAGCTGAAGCCGCTCGTGAAGCTCGCGCAAAAGTTATTGCCGCCGAAGGTGAACAGAAAGCTTCAAGGGCCCTACGGGAAGCTTCAGAAGTAATTGGAGACTCTCCCGCCGCTCTGCAACTGAGATACTTGCAGGTTAGTGTCATTAAATGTTTTTATTTTTTAATTTCAAATTATAAAATTAAAAATATAATAATAATACATTCATAACTAAAATTTTTACTAGCAAACTTTTTCCTTACCTGAGACTTTATTACAACTTTTCAAGTTTTATATTTTCGACTCATAAATTATTTATGTACATATACTCGAAGGTAGTTTTGAATAGCAAAGTTTGTTGTCCTGTTTTTGTTCTTGTCTTGCAATAATACATACGTAAGATTTTTTTCTTCTCTAGTTGTTTATCTTAAAAATTTTCTTTCCTTTAGAAAACGTGCCTTGAATTATTTGTATATTGTCATGACGAAAAAAAAAATCCTCCCTCGTTTTTATAAAGTTTGATGTTTTAGATGTGCGCACACCTTTTTTTTATTATTGCACATACGCTTTATGTTTATTGCTGTGAAGTGTGAAGGTATTCATACGGTTTGTAAAATATTAGTAATGTCAAGCTCGATTATTGTTGAGCTTTGGCCTCGTTAGAACTTATGAAATATACGAATATTATTAAATTCTCTAGACTGCATTAAATTATTTTGATTTATGGTAAGGGTAATTTTCATTTGACAGAAAACATTTTAAAATTACAATAAAGTGTCCAAATGGCTCAATAAAATCCAACTTAACCTGTCGTTATTTATGTCGCCGGGTAACGCGGGGCAAATCATTAAATGAAGTTACTCAATTTTTAAAATCAACACAAAGTTAAACGACAAGATAAAGCAACGTGATACAGAATGCTTA
The DNA here is from genome assembly GCA_011009095.1 of Ignelater luminosus. NCBI lineage: Eukaryota > Metazoa > Arthropoda > Insecta > Coleoptera > Elateridae > Ignelater > Ignelater luminosus. The sequence goes on along the minus strand of VTPC01000710.1, from coordinate 43,879 downwards.
TGGGTCATCGGAATGAAACTGGTGGTGATGCTTCATATAATAATCAGACTGTTTTTTCCCTTGGGAACTGTCCACTACCCTACTGACTTACTGTACCACTTCCATTGATCTCACTGCACCCATTCCAGTACTCCAGTTTCCTGCAGTAACCTATATAAGACCTTGACTGTCTAAGTGATAAACATACTTGTTTCTGTTTCTGCTGACCTCACAGACGATCTACCTTCTGTATGTGTCGAACACTTTCTGGTTTTTGCAGTCCTGTATTTGTTTCTCTACCGCTTCCCTTGCCTGTCTCATTTCCTTCTACATTTTGGGACTTTCCACGCTATTGATTTTACTTCTTTTTCTTGGTTCATCTTTTCTAAATGTCCTAGTCATTAAAGACCTCTTGCTTTTATAAAGGTGCAAAAATAAGCAACTTCACCCCGAGATTGCCCATCGGAGGAGGATATGACCTTTATGTATTCCGATTTTACCGACATTTAACTCAATCTGGCCCAAAAGAAACAAATGCAGGAAAAGGCCCGTGTCTAGATGAAATACACCCTGAGTTCCTGAACCATTTTGAACTGAGGGCTCGGACGTCCGTTTTGGCCTTCATAAACCTTCTTTGGAGGTCGCACTATCCGTGGAGATGGCGTAAGGTGGAAATTATCCTCATCCTAAAGAAAAGCAAGGAACCAAACACGCCCCCAAGCTTTTAGTTCTTTTTATTAACAAGCGTATTCTCAAAAGTATATGAATGTTGCTGTGCATGCTGGAAGTAGTAAGTGAGAGGAACAAGCTAATATCCAACAGGCAGGCAGGCTTTAGAAGAGCACTGTGGCTGTATTCATCGATTTTATTATTGCCTTTGACCGGGCATGGAGGAAAAAACTACTTAGCAAACTGCAACCCCTCGGCCCCAAAGGAAATATGTACAGAGCTATCTCCTCCTTTCTCTCACAGAGGTACATACGCGTAAATTATAGCGAATCTCTCTCTTAATACAGGCAGATCAAGCAAGGACTGTTTCAAGGATCTGTCATCAGCATTTAATTTATTGATCAACGATGTTATTGCTGCCGTCCAAAGTATCCTTGGTCCCAAGCCCTACTTTATGCAGATGACTTAGTCATTTGGGCTACCCGCAGTAATGTAAAGGCGTGAAAGGCGACCATAAACCAGGCCTCAGCCCAAGTTTCATCTTGAACTAATGAAAACGAACTAGTCGTCAACTCAGAAAAATTGAAATTCCAACTGTTTACACTGTCTACGAAGCCACAAAAAGGATTATCTTTACTCTACCAGTCCTATCCCCTAAGTGAAACGAAAGCCGCTACTTATTTAGGGGTTCAGCTTGACACTAAGTTGCAGTGGTCAAAGCAGGTCGATCAGCTAGCACAGAAGAGAAGTGGGCGAATGAGGTTACTGAGTAGACTAGCAGGAACAAAATGGGAAGCCACAGAAAACGTTTTGACGCAGGCATACACCGCATATGACAGACCCCTGATGGAGTATGGAAACGAACTGATTGCCACAGCAGCCCCCAAGACAACTCTGGAGAAATTACATAGAACCCAGAACCAACTGGGGGTCCCAGCTCTACGCCGGGGTAGATCCCCTATCGGTAAGAAGAGACCTAGCAGTATTAAGTCTACATGAAAAGGTAAATCGCCTGGAGACAGACTACTGAAAAAACTATAAGCCGCCCACTCAGTAACTGAAAACACAGAAATCCCTCTCTGTAAAAGCGTCCGAGCTCGGAGAGGCATATAACTTGGACATAAAAGAGAGATATTCTCTAGCGGCACATCCCTAAGGCGAGATTGGACTTGATCGAGCCGATGAATAAAAGTGAAGCTCCACCAACCATGGAACTAACCATACCACTGCGCACCGTTTGTGAAAGATATTCACTTACACACTGAATCCACGTGTACGCCGATGGCTCGGCACTTGATGCTCGTGGTAATGGGGGCGCTAGAGTCCACGCAGAAAACTTCCAGATCTCGCAGACACTCGGGACATTGACCTCAAATTTTGATGGAGAGGTAAAGGCTGTCCTCCTAGCCCTTGAACGCCTTAAAGTCGAGCGTGGAAGTAAAGCAGTTTTTGTCGTTGATTTCCAGGCAGTTATTTTGGCCCCCACGTCCTTGAAACATAACTGTTCAGCGCTGGATTTCCGTCGCAGTCATCAACTGATGTCAGAGTTGATAAGGTCTGGGTGGACTACCTGCCTACAGTGCATTTCCTAGTCACTTTGGAATCAGAGAAAACAAGGAAACTGATAGACTGACAAACGAGGGGTCTGAAAAGCAGCAACTCGAGGTACCCTTGGAATTTAGTACAGCAAAAAGACTGTTTAGAGGAGTACTAAGGAGTGGGATAAAAGGGCAAGTAGTGGCCGCTTGCCTCACAACTTTTCCAGACACGTGGCCGTGGCCTGCTTTGGACTGCACACACTGCATTCTGCTTCTTCAAACTGTATACCTGGAAGTTGATTTTGTTTTTACTCCCACACTTGTTGTTTATATCCATATATTTAGTTCTTTCTAATATTACTTTTACGGTTATCTCTTGTCAATAATGTTTATACCACTTCTCCTGTCAAGTTAAACAAGGCTGTTGATAAGGGTCTTGTCTTAGTCCATGTTGTACCTTGAAACTGTCACTGGTTCTTCCTTTGAATTCTATTCTATCTATTGCGTCTTTCAATGTCATTTTTGTTAGATTTATTAGTTTTTCTGGGATTTTCAGTTTTTTTTAATATGCTTGTTAATTTTGTTTTATTTATTGTATCCTAAGCTCTCTTAAAATTCACAAAAAGCAGTTGTGTCGGGATTTCATATTCATAACATCCTCTCATAATTTGCTTTAAGGCAAACATTTGATCGGTTGTCCGTCTTCCTTTTCTAAAACATCCTTGATATTTTCCTAGCGTTACCTTTACATATCCTTCTATTCGTTTTAATGCTGATGCTAATACTTTGCATGTGACATCTAATAGCTCGTACCCCCCATGGTAATGTTCGGAGATTCTCCTGTCTCCTTTCCTGAATTTTGGTAATATTAGTGCTTCTTTCCAGCTATCCAGCATTTCTTCTATTTCCCAGATTTGGCATAATAACTTGTAGATCTCGTCTGTGAATCTTTTCCTTCATATTTTAAGTTCTTTTTGTGATTCCGTTCCTCTCTGGGCTTTTGTTAGTTTTCATCGAATTTATTATTTCTTCTCTCGTTGATATTGTTATGGTTTTACTATTTGGAGCCCTATCTTTAAGTATTTCTTCTTGTTGTTTCATCTGGTTTTCATTTACTTCCTTATTTAATATTTATTTGAAATATTGTTTCCATCTTCATAATTTTTTTTCGGTACCACTTATAAGATTTTGTTCTTTATCTTGCATATATGAAGCTGGGTCATAATTTTTTGTCGTTACGTTTTTTATGTCTTTGTAAAAGTTTCTTAATTTTTTTTTTGGTATTCTTTCTCTATGACTTTGATTTTCCAGAAATTTCCTCGTTTTTGCGCGACATAGTTGTTTAACTTTTTTCTTTTAATTATTATTATACCTTCTTGTAGTTTGTTCGTTTCTGGTAACTTCTTCATTCTGAGTACCTTTTTGTATTCTAATTCCTTTTTGCATTCCTCATCTAACCATTTTTTCTTTTCTATGTATTTCTTTTGCTTATCTGTTTTTTGTCGCTTTCCTATTTTTTTCTCTATACTTCCTACTTGGGTCAGTTCTTGTCTATTAAAGTTTTCTTCTATGTCTGCGATATATTTTTTTGCAATTCTCATTTCATGCAGGTCTCGTGCATTATACTTTATTTCATAGTTCCTTTTTTGGTTTTCTTTCTTCTCCCTTCTATTCTTTTAGTTTTATGCCTACCGAGAAACGGTCTGAATTATTATGTGCCCCTCGATGGGATCTTACTTTTGTTATTAGTTTGAAGTGTTTTTCTTGAATTAGGACATGATCGATTTGGTTTGTTTTCTTTCTTCGGGAGATTATCCATGTTTCTTTATGGATATTTTATTATTTTTATATTTCTCTCTATAACCAATTTGATTAGTCTTGATCCGTTACTGTTTGATTCTTTATGTGTGCTATGGCCTCTTGTTACCTATCTGGATATTTCTTCTCTTCTTATTTTTGCATTCGTATTCCCATTTGTAATTACAATGCCTTTGTTTGGTATATTGTCCACTGCTCTGTCTATTTCTTCATAAAACATATCTTTTGTTTTATTTTCCTTTTTTTCAGTTGGCGCATGTATATTTAACATGAACAGATTTTTGCTTTGGCCTCTTGTTCTTGTTCCACATATTGTGTCTGCTATCTGTATGACGTCTGTTACATCTTTTTTCAGTTTCTACCCCACTATGAAACCCATTCCAAAATTTATTGTTTGACTTCCACTTTTAAACAAAACATGGTTATCAATTTCTTGTATTCCGTTACCTGCCAAGTGAGTTTCTTCTAAGGCTACTGTTTCCATTCCGTATTTGGTTCTTTTTTTGATGAGGTTTTTAATTGCACCTTCTTCGTAAATACCTCTTACATTCCATGCTCCTAGCTATATAGGGGTTTCCTTCTTTTATTTCCTTTTTCCTTCATTGTTGTCTTTTGGCTATTGCCGTTTTCCATTTTTTTTTGTTTTCCTTACTCATTACCGTTTTCACTGCCTGGTCTGTTTTGATGCTTGCACTTATCCGTTTCTTGAAGCTCTGACTTACCATTGTATTTTCCTATCTTTTTTGGAGAGGTCATTCTGGATGAATAGCTTTTCAGCTGGCCTCATTTTTAATTTGTTCACGTTCTTCATTATTTTAAATTTCGCTGTATGATTTGTTAATCTTATTAAACATGTTTTCTCTTCTAATTTTGCTACACTTTTAATTTCTACCTTTATATTATTAAAAGATTGATTTCTGTTCCGTAATAACTTTCAAATTCCTGGAGTATTACGAGCAATCAAAACGCTCAGCTTAAATTAGTGAGCTGAGGGAGTCTATTTGTTTAGATGGCATTATACAGGTGCATACATTATAAGCTCTGGTCTGTCAGCCTCTTTAGTTTTTCAAGACATGTCGTATAACAATGGCAGTTGGTGAGGGAGTCGGAATCTTGCAGTTGCTGCTCGGTAACACTGGCCTCAACACTTATTATTAACTGCAAGAGGATTAGGTTAAATAGTACCCCTGTAGCCATATTTTTAGTTTAAGCAAGTCTTGGCTTAATCAATCAATCGTTGTCGTTTGTAGCGTTTTTGTCCAACATACCAAAAATGTATAGACGAGTGCTAGCTGTGCATCATTGATGGTTTCAATTCCTATGTTTTGTTATGTGTGCGTCTGGCTATCACGGATGGTCTCAACTTTTCTAGTTATTATCCCCAGATACTTTTCCTCTCCTGATATTTATTGTTTCATTTCTTGCAGTTTAAACTATCCTACTCTCGTTAGTATTCTTCTTCATGTAAATGGTATAAAGGTCGTTTTAGAAGGACCTAACGTTAAGCCTTGTTTTTCCGTTTATTTTTGTACAATATTTAGGGCCTGTTGCATTTGTTTCCTAACTGTACTAGGTATTAAATTTGCCTTGAATCAAGACAACCGAGTCGTCTGCTTATCTCAGGGCGTGGTGTTTACTTTGGGCGATCATCCTGAGCAGTCCGTCCATAATCAGAGACCTGTAGACATTTCCTCGCTACCTAAACTACCACAATCTCACTCATGCAGTATATCCATCTGCGGCTTGTCCTGTCTACCCCATTTCTTTGGGGCGCTTTTGTCAAGAGCCTGCTCTATATCCAGAAATGTTTCTAACAGCACCTGTTTGTTCTTCAGAGCATATTCCATTTTCTAAACTAGATGGTGGGATGCTGTCTCTACTGATGTTCCGTAGGCATACTGGTTTTAGCATAGAGGTTTATTTACCAATATTTCGTTCCTGATTTTGCCTTCTAGTACCTAGATTCTCTGGTTTCTCACCTACCAAGGTCATTAAAATCGTTGGTATCACAGCTTTAGCGATATCCTATTTAGTTCTTCCATGTTTTGGTATAAAGGCTACTCTGATTAGTTCCCAACTTTTTGCTGTGTGTCCCAGAGTCAAGCTGATTTTGACCATCATACAGTGTTTACTGTACAGGAGGTCCGTGCTCTTCTGCAAAAGAATTGGATAAATGCCGTTTGGACCATGTGATTTAAAAGATTCAAATGAGTTAATTACTAATTTTATTTGTTCGTCTCCATCGTCAGTCCCATTTGCTGTATGTTAAGTTCAGATACTTCAACTATTTGAGATTCCTGAAAAGTTCTTTCCAAATCTTTTCCCCCGTTTTGATGCACTGTGATGTATCTGTTTTGAGGAAGTCGATTAAACGTTAAGGAGATTTTTTCTTCACAGTGCTTTCTCCATGACTCCGTTTTTGGCTTTTTTAACCTTTTGTTATATTCAGTGAGAGTATTCTTATCATTGTTCGTTGTGCTCTGCCAAACTACTTCTATTTGCCTTCTCCTAAGGTCTTCGTTCCACCATAACACATTGCTATTGCAACCCCTTGTAACTGTGAGACAATTTGGTTCGTATGCTGTAATGATTGCATTCTGTATTTCTTCTGCATCCAGATCTAGATCACTTGAGTTCCTTATCGTACTTTTCACCCTCCACAGATTACAGTCTAGACTTGCTTGATTTGGGACAATTTTGTTCGTATGCTGAAATGATTGCGTTCTGTATTTCTTCTGCATCCAGATCTAGATCATTTGTGTTCCTTATCGTATTTTTTACTCTCCATAGATTATAGTCTACACTTGTTTGAGTTAAGGCAATTTTGTTCGCATGCTGAAATGATTGCATCCTACATTTCTTCTGCATTTAGATCTACATCATTAGTATTTCTTATCTGATTTTTTACCCTCCTTAGATTATAGTCTAGATTTGCTTGATAGCAATCCCAGTCCGGTTTGCAAGAATTTCGATAAGTTTGTTGTTTGTTAATTTTTTCTTTCATTCTAAAACTAATGTGTATGATCTGAGCAACTCTTATCATCGGAGACTTTCTAGGTAGGTTACACAGCTACCTAGACGATCTGTATTAATGTTATATCTATCGCGTTTATGTCTAAATTGCTTACCAGACGAATTGTAAAAGTGACTCACCTCGTGTGTTGATTTTCGTGCTGCTACAGGTTTTTTGGTGTGCTTTTGCGTCACACCTGGTGATCAGCTATAGTCTTTCACCAGTTCTTACATTGACCTAGTTGATAAAATAAGCCGAGTCCAGAATTATCTACCTCGACCCGCTTTCTACCTCTGTCTTTAGCTTAATTGCTGTTAGGTCTCCGCAACAAAATGTATTTAGCGGCGTTATTTCTAACCAACAGACAGGTCTTGAGTTGCTCTGAAGATGTATCATACCTAATTTCTTTTCCTATCACTCTTAGACTATTGATTTGTCCCTTACTTATCGAAGGTTTTGCAACAGTTATCTTATTTCCATTACCGCCCAACTTGTAATGAGTTTTCGATTGGATCTACTCCAAGGCCTTAAGTGATATCTCGTTTCTTGCTTAAGTCGTCCTCTAGTCAACCTTCCTCAGTTTTGGGTTTTGTTCCTCTGATCTTTATTCTTTTTGGATCTATTTCAGCTCTTGGAATTTGTACTAGCACAGCACTTGGAAGCTGTTCGGGAAGTCTTTCGGCTCCACCACCGTGAAGTCTGGTCTTCTCATAGAGCACCTAATGTGGAGACTTTTCTGATGAGACAGTTCATTTGCAGTGGGACGTTACTGCTTCTGTTCTAGAACCACCTCGCGATGATGACGATCTCCGTAGACCTTTTAATGCTTCCGTGTAGGGCCCAGTCTGTACTTGGGTTCCCTGGGCTTTTTGTAGTGGATCAAAATAAGGTCTCTTTCTGTACTCTGTTTCCTGCTTGAATATCTCTTTCTTCTTTTGGTTTCCTACTGGCAATCTTCTTCTTCCAAACGTGCTTTTCCTTGCTGCTAATGAATTTATTTTAGTTCTTTATATACCATCGAGGAAGTTTAATTAGAAGACAGAATCCTAGAAATACAACTGTGCTGAAATAATATAAAGTGATGGTAGAATAAATTTATAGACATGCTGTATTCTGCTTTTAAAATGCCACTGCATTCCACATTTGAACCAGTGACTACTACAGTAATAAGAAGGTCTTAGCTCTTGATTTTTCAAATAATGTTAATTGAATCAGTGAAATTACTTTTTTATTGTACGGCTAGATTTTTAATTTTAAAACAAATTGTGGTTTTGGTAACTTTTGTGCAATTTCATACCGTAAAGTTTTTCTGGAATTCTAAATGAGCGATAATGTTTTGGGTATAGTATCCTTACTGCAGCCATTACTGGAAGGAGAATTGGTCTCACATTGTAAAATTAAATTTCTACCGCGATAAACTGCGATTTCCCGAGCAATGACATCAAATTAGATTTTCAATTTTTAAGCATCTGCTTTTAATTGGTGAAGCAAGATGTTGCCGTTGCTTTCTATTACAAAATCAGTTACTTTTTCATCAGAAAATTAAGTTTGGAAAACTTATTTTTCCTTTGTAATAACGTTAATAGCATTATAATTTCTTATTCTTACTGCCTTTATGGTTCAAATCAACAAAATTAATGAAATTATCTTCAGTTTTAATAGCAGTGTAGAACACTCGGTGGACTAATTATTTAGTCTGAGAGTTGAACTGCACTTACCTTACATCTTGAAACATTTCCTTTTATAAAATGATATTAAGAATGGTTAGAATAAAATGAAAATTTAATTGGGAAAAAATAAATTCAAAATAATAAAAAGGTTTAAGAATTGGAATCTTACAAAAGTCGCTAATTAAAAAAGCGAAGAGTTTTTTAAACTTTTATTAAAGAGAAATTTCTGAACTCTTTATGAAAACAGTAGCAATCATGAAAATTATTATTTTTTTAAAATTTGTAAGAAAAGGGCACAAATCTTAATTATACATTAAGATTTAACTGTTAATTTACGAGAGTCAAAAGAAATGATGATGGAATTTAAATTAAGGACTTTGTGAGAAATAAAAATGTTTGCTTTTATATAGTTATGAAGTCTTAGTAATGCAAATTTTTATTTTAAAAGTGAAAAAGAGATTCGTCACCTTCGTTTGATATTTTCTTTCTAATTTGAAGCAAGTCATCTCTCTGGTTATTGTTAATTCATGTCAGATTGAATTATTTTAATTTACGCAGTTATAGTAAGTAAATTTGATTCTGTACTGATACTTCAGATAAAATAGAAATTCAAATTTGAAATTCTCCTATAAATTAGTTAGTTAACAAACTTCTTATAATCGAACACGATTAAAAGATGATTTCTAATAGACACGTCTGTAATATGTTACAAAATCCAGCTAACCGAATATTAATTAAACCCTATCTAAATCAATCACTGTCACGTAAAGATCGTTTGTGCTTAAAGGTTCGTAGGTCCTTTAATAAAGGTTATTCAGGTCTCGAGATAACAGTTACGATATAGTAAGTGGAACATTTGTACTCATTTAAAAGTGGTGACACTTCGAGTCCTCCTGATCTACAGACGAAATAAAAACGTAAAACATGCAGAATTTATTTTTAGGTTACACACGAATTGAAATCGGAGGATTACACAAGTTTTTGTTGTAGCTTTAGAAGTGTAACATCCAATTTCCCCTTAAATGTTAATATGTCACCGTAAAGGTAGTTACTTGATGCGTGATCAAATTACCTAACGTTACTGTATGCGTAACAGTATCAACTGCTTATTGTTAGAGATGTCTTTGATATTGAATACTGTAACATATTGTAATGTACTTTTATTTAGTTTATTAAAGCAATAAGACGCTGTTGCTTAATCGGAATATTAAATATTATCTTTTGTTAAACTAAATAGGGATCTACATAAATCAAATTTACACAGCTGTTAAACACAGGCTTTTTGCTTTAGCCCTGCAGTTATTAAATTGAAACAGAATTAATTACTATTATTTTCAGTATTAAGAAAACGACAGTAGAACTTGCTCTGTGACTACAATTTTCATAATTAAACGGTCGATGACCTCCTGCATACACACATTGTTTAATAATAATTATCTACATCCTCGGATATTTAGTATTTTTTAAATGCATTTGTTCTCTTCTTAGTTAGTGCGATAAACATGCACCTACCTAAAGGTGTGTGCTGCCAGGATGACTGACCGCCTCTGCATATTTGTAACTATAATCAGCGTGACACCGAATGTGTGATTTGTTCCGGTTCCTATGTATTGTACATCTTCTCGCTCCCTTTGTAGTACAAGAGGGAACAAAAATCAGTTATTTGACTTTTCAACAAAGATAGCTGCATACAAAATTAAAGCTAATCGAATCTACAAAAAAGTTCTATTCATACTTTGCGTTAGATTCATATTTCTCTGAGTAGATGTAAAGTCGAACCAAGTGGCGTGATCTCATAAAGTCCAACTTTCCTACAACTGCAAGCTCGTTTGCGACTGTACAATTATCCAGACTTAACCTGGATATTGTTGGGAGAATAACTTTTTACAGTTAATCTCTGATGATTTTGTACAAGTATATGCCAGAACGGCAGTCTCACATTTCAATTAAGTTAGTTTAAAAGAATTTTAGCGACTGTACACTAGGGTGATGACTTTTATACAACCTCGTTTCCCTGTATCATAATTTGATGAGTTTTCATTAAAGATTAGGTAAAATCTTATTTTCAAAGTGATTTGATAAAAAAACCTCACCCACAAAATGATTTGAAGAATTTTATTTATCGGCTTTTTTGCCCATTTTTTGAAGTCACTGTAAGCAGATACAAAATTAAACACAAGCTTTAGAGTCACATATATAAAACATTATGTAGGGTCATCAAACACAAAAGGAAGTCAATTATTCACAATAATGTCATTGGACAGGATGAATCTCAGTGGGAAATTGTCCTTGTTGCGGCAGGAGTCGTGCAAGTTGTGCATAACTTTGATCACACGCTCACAGCACTGGTTGCTTCGGGGAATGTCGATTGGAGATTCATCTGTTTTCCAGTGGGTTTTCAAGCATCTGAGACCTGTTGGGTAGTCATTCAAAGCTGCAGATAGTTCATCAAAATCTTCGGCAAGGAGCAATTGACTGCTGAACCAATGGTCCGCTCATGAGTAAGAAATGAATGAACAGATCTTACGCAGCCTGTTCCAGGTTTCAGGCATCCAAATAAATGCAAGAAAGGCTAAAATGGCACGGAAGCTCCAACGTGCATTGCTGATGTTTGGGATCTGTTGAAACTTTACAAAGGGGATCTTATTCCTCTCAGTGAAGTGACGGAAGACACGAGTGAGGTGATAGAGAAACTTCATGTCGTCTCTCCAGCCATCTGTTTCCTTGATCCTGCACTAAGAAGTATTTAATGTTTGGTGATTTAGTCAACTGATGAACTTGGGTTTGGGTTGACCTTCCTCTTCGAACATTTGCTGCAGCCGAACAACAACGCCTGTCTTCCTGCCAGTATTCACGCTTGTTGTGTCGGCAACAATAATCACAATGGATCCCCACAAGTTGAACTCCTCTAACACATCCTGGAGTCCTTCCGCGATTGTTTGAGCTTTCCCATCTTTCAATGTGAGCGCAGTCAAGTAATTTCTTTTGCTTCATTCTTGAAGACCACGACCTGATATTCAATGTTTTCAATGTGTTTGCCGTCAAAGTGTATGCTCCACTTCTCCAAATGAAGCGTGCTCATCAAGTACTTCTTCACCTGAGCAGCTCTCGTGTAGATAGCCTTGTGGATTGCTAACTGACATGGGGTTGGGATTTCAATGCCCTCACCAGAAACCTGGCGGCACACCTTTGCTGCTCCGTGGGACGACAGCTTTGAGCTTGTAACAAGGTGTCTTGCAATGCCTGTTGAGTTATGCTTTCTTGTACTCGTTGATGCTGCATTCTCATCCTTCCAAGGACTGTCTTCACTGTTGTTGGATGAGTCTGTGCTACTTTCGGAACAATCTAGCGGCGCTAAGCTGGTCAGTGTGGACATAGTCGCTTCCATTGCCTTCTTTCGCTTAGATGGGTGGATGGTTTTGGCACTAGCAGGTTTGACAGTGGAATAACCAACGTGACCTTTGTTCTCAATTTGTATTTTGTAGAGGTTCTTACCCTCTTTGCACATCCATTCGCCTTTCACCCTAGTCACGTCAAACAGTTCATTCAATAAGTCAAATTTTTGTTTCTTTCTGTAGCGCTCATATCCTTTCAGAAGATTTGCTAGTTTTGCATAAATGGCTTGATCAGATACATGGGGGAAGTTTAATGTTTTCCTCCATAGGGCTTTAAGCTCCACAGCAATTAGACCGATTCTCTGTCTCCGTTCTTTGGCAGTAGATTCAAGAAATTTGAAGCGTCCAATGACGTGCTTTTTCAGGGACATGCGAGTCCGTTCAATCAAGGGTGCTTCATAAATTGCCACTTTGCCTCTTTTTGATAGCGCTTGAAACTGCACTAAGTTCTTTGTCCAGGTTTTAAATTTTAGAATTCTACAGAAGCTTCCCGAGTAATTACGTCAGCGTGACATCACTGTCCGGGCGAACGGCGCAGAGGATTCTATAATATTCTGGAAAATTCTATACTATTCTCTGGTACATAAATTATTGCACAAGTCGATTTAATGACTTATATATAAATATCGTTAATAAAATTAAATAAAATGCTAAAATGGCCTACAAAACATTTCAAAGTGGTTTGTGCGTGACATTTTTCAATATTTCAATGGAATAAACGTCATTTTAGTCATTAAGAGGCAAAAGTTCATTCACTCGTCCTACAGGAAATAATTTTTGAGAAAAAAAATCAAAAAGTCATCACCCTACAGTGTACACATTGGAAGAGTAGCAAACAAATGGCGGTCATAATAGTAGATGCTTGCACTTGTAAGACTTTTCTATTATGCTAGCTACTACTTGACGCCTGTGTTGGACTCTGTTTGGGCGTTTGGATCAGACTTCTTTTTGCTGGTGTTTGCTGTAGTAGACCTGTAGATATTTGAACTTGACTTGTTTGATGGCTACTCGAACCTTAGTGTAAGCGATGGCGCTAAGAATATGGAAGACTTCTAGCTCGACTGCTGTGATGACACTTTTTGTGAAGAACTCCGTCACAAAAATATTTTGGTTGTGGTAGATGCTTTTGTCCAGATCTTAAAGTGTCTCCCGATTGTTTTTATCATTTCTTGTAAATTATTGCATTGAACTGGAAATACTTCCTTCTTGAGTTCTTCTATACACTTACTCTGGCTTTGTAGGTGGTGGATGTCGTGTTCTTGAAGTTGGAGCAAATTGATTGCATCCTGTCATCTTGAAAGACGCATTGATCAGATTCCTTAATTAGCTATCTTCTTCCAGGCGTGTAACCATCTGGCGATGTGGGTGTTTCTTGTTGATTCTTGAAATGCTCCTGACAGAATCCAAACCAAATTTTGTATTTTCACTCTTTATTTCATCTTTTGGTCTTGTGTAGGCCATTCAGCGTGATTGTGCTCTGGTCGGTCAATATGCGATTTTTCCATTAACTTATATTGCTCTTTAGTGGCTTCCTGGGTAAGGCGTGAGTTAGTTTTGTTAAGACTAATAGTATTGTGTTTAGTATAAACTTACTGGTGAGCCTTGGTGCCACTTGTGCGTAATGGTGGATGTCTTCTCGAGGTCTGATACTTCTGCCTTAATTTTACTTCTTGGTAGGCTTAGCAGTTGAGCTGCTTGCTCGGTAATGAGTCCTCAAAACTTCATAGGTGCCATCTGTCCTCTTTGCTCGAATTAATGCTGTAGCCAATAATGCACTGTCTTGTTGCTGTGCGACGTTGGGATGAGCGTTTTCTTGGTCGACTTGCTTGCTGCCTGAGTTGATCTCTATGGAGAACAACGTGGTGACTTTTGTGACACTTGTAGTAGTTTTTCCAGGCGCAACATCTTTGGTTGCTGTCGTGCGTGAAACACTTGATACATATGTTTCTGTTTTGGACGATGCGGCATCTCTGATTTGAATGCAGGTGACAAAATTGGTGTGAGTGATATTGACTATTGCAGTATTTGGAACGTGATTCTGCTATTGCTTCTAGAAATTGAAGCATATTTTAACTTTATTAAATTCTCGTATTTTTGGACTTCGTGAGTGAATTATATCTCCTGAAATAGATTGTAAAAGACGGTCCATTGTTTGTGAATATTGGTAACTGTACTGGCAAAAGTGGAATGTTCTAAGGTTTCTCCTCTTTGAGATGAGTAGATTCTGATTCTATCTTTTCCTCCAACTCGTTGCTGATTTGATACACTTCTAGGTCGGCGGCTTCACAATGGTTTTCAGTGAAGTAATCAGCTGTAAATTCTTCTTCATAGATATAGATTTCTTCGTTTAGTTGATGAATGGCATTCAACTGACCGTTCAACTTCTTCTGTGCTATTCGGTAGTGTGTCTGCAATTTCTCTTGTGCTAATTCACTTCTTATGCGTGCAATAGTCTGATGCGGTTGCTTGATTCTTAATTGGTGCCTTTTTAAACCCAGATGCTGCTTTTTGATTTTGAAGATTATTCCATATCGCATCTTCGATTTGAAATTTGCACGATAGACGATTGTCATTATTTTTTCATTCATATATTTTGTCATAATTTTCAAACAGTAGCATACTTTTCCTAAACTTTTTTCCAGATATTCTATTTGTGGATACCAGTTTAGATGCTTATTGATGAAAATTCCCAAAAACTTTGTTTGCTTTGCAATTTGTATATTAGTGTTGTCTAAACTTATTATATACACTTGGGAATCTCTATTCTTAACCTTAATCACCAAGCCAATCAAATTGAAAAACCCATCTGCAATGCATAATTAACAAAAAAAAATCAAACCATAAAAACCCTTTTCTGACAGATCGAAAAGTATCTCTATCTCAGTACAGTGCTTCTAGCATTTACTTGCCAACAGACTCGGTCACGCCCGAATCAAAACAAATCGCTCAGCCTCCCGCTGAGAAACCGTTTTATAAGAAGCCAAAAAAACAGAAGACCAAAACATAGGGAAACAAAAAAGTAGAAAACAAAACCAAAACCAGGACAGGGTTTACCAAATTCTCTTATTACAAACAAAAAGCAAAAAATCATTGAAGTGGCCGCTTCATCTTCCAACTAACCAACCTTCCAATAACGACACTGTCTAGCAGGCCGACATCCTCTTATAGGTTGAAGGTTTTTTACATAGTGTCTCCCCAGGTAATTACCAACTAAATTGACCAAATTATACACCAAGCGGTTAATGACTTGGTGTATTACACACCCATAGTATCGATAAAATCGCCGCAGGGCACGAGAGGGAGCAAAATTCGTCTTTAAGATATTTAAGACAGTAAACGAAAGAAGCCTCTCACGAATATGTTTCCCATAAGAAGGGAGATCCAAAACGGAACACGACGGAGTAGCAAGAGCTTTTGGGAATCACACGTTGTTTGGTCGGAAGAACACTCGGTCAAGATGGTGAAGAAATTCCCTCACCGCGGAGTTCCTTGAAGAAAGTGTGAACCATCTCTAACCACCTTTTCCAATCTTCTTTGTCCGTAGACACAACCACTCTCGAACGAGAAGTTTGGACGAGAATGGAATCCGCCGTGATCGAGAGAGAAGAAGCCTGATGAGACCGAAGGCATAGCCCAGAGGTTACTCCTCGTAACCCACACCGATGACAAAACTTCTCTCAAGGTCGACGACAGTAATGGTGGCACTTTTGGCGACTGTTCCAACAAAGACCTCATAGATTTAACAACCTCTTTCTTCCCTACACAACCACTCTTATCACTAACCAGAACAACCTGAGATGCATACGTCGATTAGAAGAAACTCATAGACAATCTCCGAAAGCAACATGCCCTGGTATTCACCGACATCCATGCTGTAGGATGATACTGGAAGTGCCGCATCCGAATAACCAGAAACAGACTCGCTAAGACAAATTCTGAAAAATCTATCAGAAGAGTCTCTGTTTCTGAATTCTCTGTCACCTCGGAAAAGGCGATGAGGAGTTCCTTACTTGATGATTTTGGTGGACGTACCACTGTTTATTTTTTAAAAGAAAAGAATGAACTATTGTTCAAGTTTAAAGATTGTATTGAAACATCAAAAACAAAGGTGTTTTTGTACCGATTGTAGAATTGAGTATATTAATAATAAATTCAAGAATTATTTAAAAGAGAAAAGAATTGTACACCAAACAACAATTTCTTTTACTGTTCTCAACAAAATGGTAGGTCTGATTAAAAAAAAACCAGATATTTGGTAGAAATAATCAGAACTGTGTTGTGTGGAGCAAAGTTACCAGGATTATAGTAGACAGAAACTATGAGCACGATAAATCATTTGCAAGATTGCTTACTTACGAAAAGGCAATAAAACACACTATGAATTATGGGATTAACAACGTGTGAGCAGCTCTGAACAACGCCACTTTACTTTAAACTATAAATCATTTAAAATGCAAAACCTTTTAAAGGTATTTTAAGTTCTAACTACGATATACTACAAGTGCCACTTGAACTGTAATTTGTTACCTGTTTGTTAACAGGTGTAAGTGCCTTTTTCCAAAAATTTTAAACGAGCAAGTAACCTAGTATATCGGTTTACCTTATCATAACAAAGATACTTAATTTTTTTTCTATTAGTAATTATTATGTTATATACAGTACGTTTCAAAGAAGTACAAATTAATTTCGAATTACATAAACTGAAGGTTACAAAAAAATTAAAAGAGAATTATTTATCTTGTAAAAAAACATTGCGACTAGAACGCTTGTGTTAGAATTTGATTATGGACAAAATGGGCAGTCAATTCTATAAGCAACCATGTTTGCATTTATTTGCACAGGTCAAGCTACGTCCTCTGATGTCCAATTTCAGCTTCATCCTTTGTTAACTTCCTTAATAAAAGTAGAGACCAACAAGGATCGAACTACGCTTTCTGATATCCTACATCCCAACTTCGATGTCTATTAACATTTATAATAGAGCTAAACACGAACATGAGTTGACTATGCCCTTCAAAGGCTCACCTCTAGTGATTCAAGGTTGGGCTTCGCTCTCCATTTAACCTTCCTAGTAAAGCTAAAAACGAACACGGATTAGACGAGCCAGCTTTGGTGGCCAAAGTTGCCTACTTTTCAGTTTAGTGGAACGTAAAGAAAACAGTGTATTTACATAAAGCAGTAAAAAAAAGTCTTTTATTCATTAACTTAATCTTTATAGAAGCGCAGTTGTTTGATTGGCACGTAACCGATGCGCTTATTGGCCGAATTGTAAAGTAGTACAAGACCAGATCTAAATGCATCCATTAGTTATTTAAGAAGATACCAAGATAAGTCAACACAAGAATTATGGATCAAACAAGAAACAATGTTAGGGTATTTAAAAGGTACCCTGAATTTGATTCTTATTTTTAAAGGAAAAGCAAATAGAAAAAAGACTTCGGGCTATTTATTCAAAGTGTTTGATGGTACTACGTCATGGAGTAGAAGAAAACAGCCTACTCGCAGTATATTTCTTGATATAATACAATTTGTGGAGGTGTTTGGTTAAGAGGTTCGTTGAAAGACTTAAGTCTACCTCGATATTTGAGGATCACCAAGGATGCTTTTTTGTATCCAATAATCCAGAAAGTGGACGCAGAAGAAAACGTATCGATATAAAATATCATTTTACCAGATAGGTTTTCAAGGAATACTGACAGACTGCTGCTTCTGTTAATGGTAGTGAACTAAAAGCAAGATGTATTCAAAAGGTCCTTTCCTTCTATATTTTTCTAACACTATTATAGAAAACGTATCGATTCTTGTAACGCACAGCTTCTAAAACATTCTCAGAGCAACGAATAGTAGACTCGCAGTATATCTGAAGCTTAAGTTCTAAAAAGTATAAACCTGACGAAAAATATGTATAAAACCTTTTCTTGTAAAAAATTTAATTAGCTTTGATTTCCAGTGTAACAATTTTTGCAAAAAAGTTGAGAGAAAGCTGAGAAATTGTCGAAAGAATCGTCCACGCTTTAGAGAGGGTGTACTGATCTCGTTGGAGGAGGGAAAATTTGCTGGCAGGCCTAAAACAGAAAATCAGGGAATTATTTATGCAGTCTGTCCTTATTATATTGTTTATGAATTATTTATCATTTACAGCTTTTTTAATGTCAGATATATGAATGAAATTTTTTAAATTCTATTCACACACTTATTTAAAGCAACTGAAAGCATATCTTGGTAGGTCTAAGCGCATAAGAGAAATTTTAGGTTTTGTAGATTCAGTTAGATAATATGTCGGCGTACACCTTTACAACTGCCTAACATTTGCCATTAAATGCAGTTTGTAACCGGTCAATGTACTTTCCTAAACACTGGTGTTTGCAAGTAGTTCTTTGGAAAGGCTAAAGCAAAGCCAAACCAAAACAAAAGGTGAAGAAAGACACATTGCTTCAATGTCTTTTATGACATAGCTTGTACGCGAACAAATGCATTTCGAAAATACGTTCAGAGGATGCAGATAACAATTAAATTGCAGAATACATAAAAAGAACTTGCAGTTAATTAAAAGCCATCCCTGGTAGTTATTTAAGGTGAAAGTGGGACACCTTTCTTTAGCACAAGAATTGTACATTCAGATTCGGCAAAAGAGACACGTGATGGAGGACTTTTCTAACAACAAGATCCTTATTAGAATTTTTTATTCTGTATACATATCTCCTAACAAGTTTAAACATGCTTTATTTTCGTATACCCTGCTTCAGCGATTGCCATTGCCGGCCACAACTTTGTCGATGTTCAAATAACAAGTATTAGGGTTACCAGATTCCGGAAGCACGCGATTTTTGACTACAACAATATCAACATAACATCGTTTGATTGATACAATATTTGTGATCCAAATAATTTTCAGGTTATCTCAACAGACATTTGTTATTTGATTTCTTTAAAAGTTCATTTTTGGAAAACATTAGCTGCATCCGCTTCGATTCGCCTGATAGCATCTGGAGTATGCAGGAGGACCTTTCCGACAAGGTCCTTGGACGTCACGATTTATGGAAGCGCCACGCGGTAGCGAATAAAGTTTTGATTGGTAGACTCTAGATATAGCAGACCGGAAAGCACCTAAACAGTTAAGGCAGCACTGAGATTGTCAAACATTTTTTTTTGTGGGTTCAAAATTTGAAACCATCTTTGGAGTGTTCTAGTAACTACGCAAAATGTTATTTTTTTGTGTAAAAACGTTGTAATTGTGTCAAATGCAAATTTTACAGAAAAGGAGATCATTAATGAAATTAATTGCCACTGCATTAAAAAATTAGTATAATGAAACAATAATGATTAAATCTTCCCAAAACATGAGAAAATAACGTTACGTTTTACGTTACGTGTTTTTGTAAATTCCCTAATATGTCCGTCAACTGTAGGAACGTTATACGAGTAATTCTTTCATCGGGAAGCGGGATAAAAAAGCAAAAGGGGGAATGTCGGAACGCTTGGTAACTCTGAGTACATTAGTTGCATTTATTAATATTGTTTATTGGGGGTACAGTTTATGAAAAAAAAAGAAAATTTATTGCGTTTATTTGAAGAAGAAAAAACCCTGAAAAGCATTAAATACTTACTCATTTTCTGATTGTATACTATCAATGAAGTAAATTACAGCAAGCTTAAACATCCTTTACTGTCGTATTCCCTATTTGAAGATTTTCATTATACTGGCGACACCGACATGCTTTAATATTAATAGTTGAAGTAGCAAAGAAGATGGGCTACGTTTATTTAAAGGAAACATAAATTGCATCGTCAACTAATAAAATTGTATAAGAGTATTTCGGGATCAACGAAAAATTTATAGAGAATATGTTCAGAAAGTTAAAATAAGAAGACTACATTAATAGCAACCTCAATGCATTTGTTACTCATAAGTCGCCGATCTCGATGAAATTCTTACTGACGATTTTACATAGAAAATAAGCCGACACGTATTCGTCTAATGGGCCCTTTGGGCCTCGCAAAAAGTGTTATAGGTCGATCCCAGCTGTCTTAACCGATTTCAATGAAACTTTTATGAGTGTTTTTACGTCAAAAGATATTAGAGCCGTGTATCATCATCATCATCATAAGTATTCTGCCCATACAAGTCCCGTACGTTTTCTCCACTTTTCTCTATCCTCGGCCGATCTCTTCATCTCACTATAACTCTGTCCACTTTTCACATCGTCCATCATCTTTATCCTTCCTCTTTCCCGGCTACCTCTTCCCTCTACAGTCCCTTCCAACACATCTCCCATTAAACAATCTTTTCTTAAAACATGTCCTAACCAATTTCTTTTCCTTCTGTTAATTTTTTCCAATATTGATCTTCGCTCTCCAACTCTTCTTAGTACTTCCTCATTCCTAACTTGATCGTTCCACATCTCCAGTGCTTCTATTATTTTCGTATCCTTCTTCATCATAATCCATGTCTCACACTCGTACAACATTATGTTCCATACAAAAAGTTTTGCTATTCTCTTCCTCAGCTCTAACTCTAGTTTACTTTCCAAGATCCTATTCATCTTCCTGTACGCCTGTCTCGCCATTCCAGTTTCTATAGTTTTTATCTTTATCTCATTAAAACTGCTCCAGTTGCTTGCAATCTCTGTTCTTAAATACTTATACCTTGTTACCTGCTTTAACTTTTCTCCCTTGACGTAAACTTCCATGTTTTCAATCTTCGCCTATCTTTCGATTTATCCTTAATATGTATATCCCTTCATCTTTTCGAGCAGTTTCAATATTTCTATTGACTCTTCTGTATTTTCTGCAAACAAGATCTTGTCGTCAGGAAACCGGATGCATGCAATTCTTCCTCCAATTCTAATTCTAACATTTTTTTCTTCAGCATTCTGTTGCCATTTCCTCAACATACATGTTGCAAAGAGTAGGAGAAAGACAGCAGCCCTATTTTGTTCCCTTACTTTCTTTTAATTTTGAACCAACCCTCATGGCTACTTCCTGCCCCATATACAAATTTTTAATCAGTCATCTATCTCTCAAGTCTGCTCCTTTATCTTTTAATAGTTCCATTAGCTTTTCCCCCAATGCGTCAAAAGCTTTCTCTAAGTCTACAAAAGAGATGCTCAGGTTTTTCTTCTTTTGCACATATTTTTCTCCAATTGCTCATACCACCCTTATTGCATCTCACGTTCCTATTTCTTTTCTAAATCTAAATTGTTTCCCAGATACGAATATCACCTTGAACATCTTCCTTACCAATCTCCTACTGAATACTCTTAACGATATCTTTGCTGCATGCACCACCAGACTTAGCGTTCTGTGTTCCTCACACCTCTTTGCGCCGTTCTTCTTTGCCAGTAGTATTATCACAGTTCTTATAAACTTTGTCCATTCCCCACTCTGGTATATGTCATTGGACAAGGCAGTTAACCTTCCTAGAACCGGGTGGGACGAATTCTCGCCCCAGGATTATATTTTTGTTTACATTTTTATTTGCAGCTAATATTTTTTTTGAGGTTTTAGTACATTGTTCTTTGTAGTATCAGATAAAAGAAAAAAATAAAAAAATTGAAAATTATTAACAAGAAATTCAGTTTTCTATATGTACTTCTTCCGTCTTCATTATTAAGCTCTTTATACTTTCTTCTCTGTTTCATTTTGTCTAACATTTCATGGGTTATACGCCCCAGGAAGGCTAGAATAAAATAAAAACAGTCTTTTACCTGAAGATATAAGTATAACGCAAATGGCTAATTTAAGATTTTTTTTCAAGAAACAAAGCCACCAATCAGTTAATTAACTTTAAAGATGGCTAACATTTCTCCAATTTAACCAGCTTTGTATCTCTCGCGGTTTTTCTTTTAGTGTATCGTCTCATAAGACAGTCTTTAGACTATGAATACAGTTAGAATTTACATAGTTTGAAATAGTAAATAATTGATGTTTTCTTTTTTTTTTGAAAAACAATGCAGGTATCTCGTTTGCGCTCAATTATAAAGTTAGATTGTGAGCCATTATCCAATAATGCCCTGCAAGTTAACAAAAACGCACTGCTTGCAGTTAACCGTGCCTACTTATTATTACCGTAAAGAAGCGATTGTTGTAACATTTTATTGTTTACTCCTACTTTACAAGATAGTAATCGAGCCGAATAAAAATACTTTTACAAACCGTATGATTTGAGAATATTTTGCGTCTGTGTGTATGTGTGTCAGTGTTGCACTCAATCTTTTTGTAAATACATAATAGGATTATTTCAACATAACCTCTTTCATGCACGACTGACATTGCAATTCCTATATTCACTGTAAATACAAAAAGAACATATGCACATTTATACGAAAAATAATTAAATATTTCTCTCTAACTAAAGATCAATGTTGTATAAACAAATAAATTTAGACAGCAGTAGTGTTGTTTAAGTATGAATATCGGGTTAACAAGAGAAAATTTCTGTTAGACTCTCAACACAATCTCAAGTGAGAAGAATTCCACAATAGTATTTCCACTACCTATTGACATACTGTCATACTTCATGAAGGCAAGAGACGCAATGTAAAGAGAGAACAACAATTACAAGATTAAGTCCTGTAGTTAGTTTATAGGACAATGCCTATTGCAGATAATCAACGAAACGAAGGGAATCATCATATTTAGACTTATAAAAAAAAACAAAAATTTGTGGCCAAGAAAGCACAGATTTTCTTTTTGTTATTAGATTTAATAATGGCAACTGCGCACTAATGGAATATTATTACTTATACATATATTATATACTACATAAATGTTTTTAAATTTAAATGAAAATCTTTTCTCTGTCTTTCGAAACGATATGGAGCACATACCACTCGAAACGAGATTTCCACACGGTTTTACCTCCAACCCACAAAGTGCTTTGTTAAATTTACTCGATCAAAAAACTTTTTTGATCTAAGGGTATTAATTTACCCTTGTGAAATTTTACACGAGATTAAATGCCAAAGGTGACTTCAAAAAACAACTTTATCCCCTTTTCATTTTTATTAACTTAAATTCGAGTCAATTTAGAGGTTTCATTTTATATTAAAGCCGCTGAAGTGATATTCTTCAGAGTTTACTTTAATTAAATTAGTCCTCGTCTCCTACTCGTCATTATTTTGTTTGAAAAATGCGCGTAATATCTATACGCTGAAGCTTTGTTTGGCTTCTCTTCAGCTTATTCCGGTTATTATTAACGTCTTGACATATTATAATAAAGCTCGATAACGAACGCATAATTAATTATCATTTTATAAACGAGATATTTGTTTAAAACGCTAATTGTATGTACCTTCTGTGAAAACTCCCTTGAATAAATTAGTTGTCTGTGCTCCATTGAATTTCGTAGTATACTAGTAACTGTGTAAGGAGAACCTTCCCTGGTAAGCGTTTTTCACGCAGGCACCACACTACCCTCTCTATGTGTGAGGGACGATGTTTCTGGGGTGATTTGCGTGGAAATTGTCCTGTCCGCTTTCTAATTAATTATTCAGCAGGAGGAGATCATTTTATAGGCACACCAAAACCTGATTAAACGGTGCCAGTTTTACTTTCGGCTATAGAATTTATTTGTGTGATACACGAAGTTTTTGCCTTTTGGCTATTTTACTTTAACTTCCAGCCTGATAGCTAACTATCTTACGAATCTGTTCAAGATTTCTTAAGAACATCTAAAATTTTCCTGTTATATTATTCAGATAGTGAAATTGCGAAAAAGTAAATCAATCTGAAAAGTGTCAACTTTAAATTTCTTTATCAAGGTAATAGCTCATCAAAAACTGCGTGCTCCAAAGAGAAGAAAACGGTTTTGAGTATTTACATAAAGAAATTTCGATCAGTCATCAGTGACACTTTTTTCTGATCAAGCTTGAAATTTATAGAGTATTTACTTAAAAAAAGTAATTTTCTAGTGCAATCTTTTAAAAAATGTAAAATCCCAAATAATACAACTTTTGCTATATCCATCACAAAAGTTGTTTCAACAGCAACAATAATTTTCACACAACAAAACCCGTAACATTATAGTACTAAAAGTCCAAAACTTCGACAGTTATATCGCTAAACTTCTTGAACATCGTCTCCTTTTAAACGTCCGCGCGTCACTCTTGGTTTGTATAAAAGAAACTTTTCAGATGTTTGCCTTACAAAACGAGAGACACACACACATTGCTCAGATATTCCGTAGGAACTTAAGCGAAGATGCACGTCTGTTGTATTATAAATTTTACTTATCCCTCAGTGTGTCTTGAGGAAAGACGGGAAAGTACCTGCTGAATAATTAAGTTGGAAAAGGGCTAGGAAAAGGTGCGAATGTGAGAATATGTGCGTGAAGGTTTTAAGTTGGTGCGAAAAACGGTAAGATTCCGAACACGATCCTTTACTTGCTTGTACATACGTACGTATATGAGGAAGATTGAAGGAACGAAAATATGAATAATGTGAATGTTTTAGGATCTAATTCTCTCGGTTTTCCTTTTTTTTCTTCGCATTCGCTTTCTCGTTAACGTCTAGACGAAGTTAGTCATTTAGATATCTGAAGTATTTGTAGGTTCTTCTTTCTAAAAAAGGGAGAATTATTATATTTATTCGTTCCACTTAGTAAAAATTTATAGTTGCAAGTAAAACACAAATTTCATGCTAATTTAAACAAATAAAAATAATTTGGAAACTTAAGAGTCACAATCGGTAACTACATCGTTCCATTTTATGCTTTTGTATCCTACTAAGAGAGAAAGACGAATGGTTAAACTGCAAATGCAATTTCGTTAACAAAGTCATACTCGAACATTGTCTTTAGAACTAATTGGGATAAGCGGAAATAATGTCGCGTGATTAGTTGAAACCGCATGAACAACTCCTTGTGATTTGAATCTTGTATCATAATCGGGATTGCCAAACAATGAACTTTGAATAAACCAGAAGGGCATCCATGATCATCAAATTTCTCTCTCGACCAATGCAATGCTTGTTCAAGACACTGATAGACACTAGAAGGAAGCGAGAGAAGTGACAGAATGACTCTGTCCAACCAGACTTTTCTTGAACTCTAAGACCAAAAGAAATCAAATTAGACAAATGAAAATTTATTGCTTAACGTTCCCGCCAAACATCTACGCAGTTTTACTTTTATGCACATCGTCCTTTAATACGGTATCTATATCGTTCCTTCAGGGAAAGAAATTGATGAGCCCTGATGATCCAAAAGGGCCAAAAGACGTTCAACATCTGAAATTGAAAAGAAAACTGGATTCCTACAAAGTAGAACGAACTTTGAAATCATTGGTTTTCTGATAAACCCAAAGGGTATCCATAATCATCAAATTTTTCTCCAGAACCATGCAATGTTCGTTCAAGAGACTGATAAACGCTAGAAGAAAGCGAGGAAGCTGACAGAATGACAGAGTCAAGTTCAACTAGACTTTTCTTGGATTCTAAAGGTAAAACACACCAAATTAGACAAAATGAAGATTTATTGCTCAATTTTTCCCTTAGTCTTTACTTTTGCACACATCTTCATCTAGCACGGTACATAAACAGTGCTTTCAAGGAAATACATCGATGAGCTTTAATGACCCGAAAGGGCCAAAAGCCGTTCAATATCTGAAATTGAAAGTAAAGCTGAATGCCTGCAAAGTACAACCAACTTTGAAATCATTCGTTTTCAAATAAATTCGAAAAGTAACCACGACCATCAATTTTTCTCTCCAACTAAGCACTGTTTGTTCAAGAGACTGATAAATACTAGAAGGGAGCGAGAAGAATGGCAGAATGACAAAGTCAAGTTTAACCAGACGTTTCTTGAATTCTAACAGTAAAAGACACCAAATTAGAAAACATGGAGAGCTATTGCTCAGTTTTCTCGCTAAATATCTTTGCAGTCTTTACTTTTGCGCACATCTTCACCTAGTACGGTACATATATCGTGCTTTCAAGGAAATAAATCGATGAGCTTTGATGACCCGAGAGGGCCAAAAGGCGTCCAATATCCGAGGCTAAACGAAAAGCTGGATTTCTGCAAAGTAAAACGAACTTTGAAACCATTTGTTTTCTGATTAACCTAAAGAATATCTATGACCATCAAATTGTTCTCTAAGACTATGCAATGTTTGTTCAGGAGACTAATAAGCACTAGAAGGAAGCGAGGAAAGTGACAGAACGACAGAATCAAGTTCAACCAAATTTTTCTTGAACTCTAAGACTAAAAGAAATCAAATTAGACAAAATGAAGGATTATTGCTCAATTTTTCCGCTAAATATCTTTGCAGTCTTTACTTTTGCGCACATCTTCATCTAGTATGGTACCTATATCGTGCTTTCAAAGAAATAAATGGATGAAAGGGCCAAAATGCGTTCATCATCCGAGACTAAACGAAAAGCTGGATTTCTGCAAAGTAAAACAAATTTTGAAACCATTTGTTTTTCTGATCAACTTCAAGGATATCTATGACCATCAAATTCTTCTCTAGAACTATGCAATTATAATTCAAGAGACTAATATGCACTAGAAGGAAGCGATACGAATGACAGAATGACAGAGTCAAGTTCAAGCAGACGTTTCTTGAATTCTAAAGGTAAAAAATATCAAATTAGACAAAATGAAAATTTATTGCTCCACTTTCCTGCTAAACATCTATGCTGTCTTTACTTTTCTTACATTTTCATTTCGTACAGTACATATATCGTGCTTTCAAGGAAATAAATCAATGAGCTTTGATGGCCCGAAAGGGCCAAAAAGCTTTTAGAATCTGAAATTGAAAGAAAAGCTTGATTTCTGCAAAGTAGAAGGAACTTTGAAACCATTATTTTTTTAATAAACCCAAGGAGTATCCATGAAAACAAAATTTCTCTCTTGAACCGTGCAGTATTTGTTCAAGACACTGGTGAACACTAAAAGGAAGCGAAAAAAGTGGCAGAACAACAGCAGGAAGTTCAACTAGACTTTTCTTAAACCCTAAAGGTAAAAGACATCAAATTAGACAAAATGAAGATTTCTTGCTCAATTTTCCCGCTAAATAGCTTTGCAGTCTTTACTTTTGCGCACATTTTCATCTAGTACGGTGCCTATACCGTGCTTTCGAGGAAATAAATCAATGAGCTTTGATGACCCGAAAGGGCCAAAAAGTGTTGAATATCTGAAATTGAAAAAAAATTGGATTTCTGTAAATTAGAAGGAATTTTTAAACAATTTGGTTTCAAATAAACCCAAAGGCTATCCATGATCATCAAGGATTTTTCCAGAACTGTTCAACGTTCGTTCAAGAAACTGATCAACACCAGAAGGAAGCGAGAAAAGCATCAGAATGACAGATTCAAGTTCAACCAGATTTTGTTTGAACTCTAAAGGCAAAAGACATCAAATGAGAGAAAACAAAGATTGCGCACATCTTCATCTAATACCGTACATATATCCTGTTTTCGAGGAAATAAATCGATGAGCCTTGATGACCCGAAAGGGCCAAAAAGCACTCAACACCTGAAATTGAAAAAAAGCTTGATTTCTGCAAAGTAGAACGAACTTTGAAACCATCTGTTTTCTAATAAACCCAAGAAGTATCCATAATCGCCAATTTTACTCTCGAACTATGCAACGTTTGTTCAAGAGACTGATAAACATTAGAAGGAAGCGAGAAAAGTGTCAGAATGACATAGTCAAATTCAACCAGACGTTTCTTAGACTCTAAAGATACCAAACATCAAATTAGAAGAAATGAAGATTTATTGCTAAATTTTCCCGCTAAATGTCTCTGCAGCTTTTACTTTTGCGCACATCTTCATCTAGTACGGTAGCTACATCGTGCTTTCAAGAATGTAAATGGATGAGCTTTGATGGCCCGAAAGGGCCAAAAAGCATTCAGCATCTGAGACTGAAAGAACAGCTGGATTACTGCAAAGTAAAGCAAATTTTGAAATCATCCGTTTTCTAATAAAACCAAGAAGTATCCCTGACCATCGATTTTTCTCTCGAACTAAGCAAAGTTTGTTCAAGAGACTGATAAACAATAGAAGGAAACGAGGAAAGTGACAGAATGACGGACTCAAGTTCAACCAGACGTTTCTTAAACTCTAAAGATAAAAGACATCAAGTTAGAAAAAATAAAGATATACTGCTCAACTTTCCAGCTAAATATCTGTGCAGTTTTTACTTTTGCGCACATCTTCATCTAGTACGGTACCTATATCGTGCTTTCAGGGAAATAAATCAATGAGCTTTGATAACCCGAAAGGGCTAAAGGCGTTGAATATGTGAGCCTGAAGAAAAAGCTGGATTTTTACAAAGTACAGCAAACTTTGAAACCATTTGTTTTCTAATAAGCCCAAACAGTATTCATGACCATCAAAGTATTCTCTAGAACTATTCAAGGTTTGTTCCAAAGACTAATAAACACTAGAAGGAAACGAGGAAAGTAACAGAATTATAGAGGACCAAAAAGTGTTGACTATCTGAAATTGCAAGAAATGCTGGATTTCTACAAAGTTCTACAAACTTTGAACCACCTGTGTTCAAATAAACCCAAGGGGTATCAATAACCATCACATTTTTCTCTCGAACAATGCAATGCTAGTTCAAGACACTAATAAACATCAGAAAGAAGCGAGAAGAGTTACAGAACGGCAAAGGCAAGTTTAACCAGACTTTTCTTGAACTCTAAGACTAAAAGACATTAAATTAAATAAAATGAAAGTTTATTGCTCGATTTTCCAGCTAAATATCTTTGCTGTCTTTACTTTTGCGCACATCTTCATTTAGCACGGTACAGATATCGTGCTTTTAGGGAAAGAAAGCGATGAGCTTTAATGACCCGAAAAGGTCAAAAAGCGTTCAGCATCTGAAATTACAAGAAATGCTGGATTTCTACAAAGTTCTACAAACTTTGAACCATCTGTGTTCAAATAAACCCAAGGGGTATCAATAACCATCAAATTTTTCTCTCGAACAATGCAATGCTTGTTCAAGACACTGATAAACATCACAAAGGAGCGAGAAAACTTACATAACGGCAAAGGCCAGTTTAACCAGACTTTTCTTGAAGTTTAAAGGCAAGAGACATCAAATTAAACAAAATATCTAAATATCTTAGCTGTCTTTACTTTTGCGCACATCTTCATTTAGCGCGGTACAGATATCCTGCTTTCAAGGAGACAAACGATGAGCTTCGATGACTCGAAAGGGCCAAAAAGCGTTCAATACCTGAAATTGAAAAGAAAAGTGCACCTAACTTTGAGACCATTTGCTTTCTAATAATAGGCCCGACAGAGAAGTTCGAAGGATCGAGGAGTCCTAAAGACCCGACAAGGCCGAGAGATCCAAAAGATCATACAGATCCGAGAGACTCGAAGGACGGAGAAGTCGAAGAGGCCCGACAGACTTGAGAAGCCGAAGGGCTGAGAAGTCTAAAAGGTCTGACAGACTCGTATGGTCCGAGATGTCCGACGGAACGGCCTGATTCACCGGTCGTAGGCTCAAAAAGTCCTATCAATTTTTAAACTGAGGCCCGGCTTAACTCGAATCCGAGATTCGACCCGCCCGACTAGAAAACCCGACCCCTGCAAGCCTCTACAGGACACTAGAAGAAAACGAGAAAAATGAGATAATTTTGTTTTGCGCTGAATCATATCAAGCAAATTTTCTCTTTTCTTTTTATCTCAATGACAGAGTCAATTTTAATCAGAATCTTTTTGAACTCGAGTCATTCTAACGGAATGAAATTTTCTACAGGTTTGTTACTCTAAGGTGTCTACTATTTTAAGTAGTTTTTTGTTTGACATTATGAGGCGCATCCCCCACTACTCTGAAACAAATTGTTACGCCACTAAAAGATTAAAAAAAGTTTTATTTTTTGAAACAACAGCCTATGGTAAGGTCGTAGATCATCTCAGAAGCCTTTTTTGATATACAACGTTTTTCCTTGAAGTTCGAAACACAGAGAGTCAATTAATCAAAAAATTTCTTGTTCTTAATTATTCTTAGACACTCTGTATCTCGGAAACGGTGCACTTTAAGGGATGTATGACGAAGAATGCTTATTGCTTATCGAGGAATTCAATGCGAATACATAAAAGCATCCTGTGTTTGAGATGATGTACGGCCTTACTATAGACTGCTGAATTTGAAAGGTTTTGAATAATTCAGCTTTACTCGAAAAAATGCAAGAAGAACATTTTTACCAAATCGGTCGTTGATTCCAAAAATAACAAAAATCTCTTAGTCTTTCGGTGGCGTTACAATTTTTTTTTAAATAGTGCGGTAGATGCCCTCCTATCAAACAGAAAACTTTGATACGTTATGTCACTGACTTTCAAGACATCCTGTATATTGTGCTTTGGTGACCCGAAAGGGCCAAAAAGCGTTCAGAATCTGGAACTGAAATAAAAGCTGGATTTCTTCAAAGTAGAATAAAATGACAGTTGAGACAACTAAATCAAAAAAAAAAAGAAAAAGTTAACAGTTCAGACTCACGAGCACGTAAAGATTAATCTAGATCACTTCCGAACCCACGCGGTGCATCTACCCTATTTGTTTGGAAAGTTAATGATAAAGCAGGCTAAAGTTAGAAATCTAGATAGTGCAGGAATATTTATCAGAATGTGACAAACAGTAACGACGCACCTAATTGGAGATACTCAAGGTCTGACTTATCTTTTCAGATACTGTCTGTAATTTTACCAAAACTAAATAGAAAAGCAAAATGATAAACAGACCCAAGAAATGAAACAAAAATCAGACGGCGTAGGAGGTAGATATTCGAAATTTATTTTTATATTTTAATCAACTCTATTCATAACTTCAGCTTGCTAATTTCAATTCAAAAGGAGTAGTTACGCACTGAAAGTTAATATAAATAAGAGAATCTTCGATTTTCATTCAAGAAAGAGACTTAAAAAGAATCATCTTACAAGGCTTTTTGTAAGCTGCAAACAACAAACAAGCAACGAACGTAGAAGCTTAAAGGTGAAAGGTCAAACTTTTATTACACTACAATTCCAGTTTTATATAGCATTTTTGTCGTCTTTCTATTCTTGCATTTTTATATGTCATCTGGGAAACGTCTTGTAAAATCATATAAGGGAATCGTCGATAAATTCGAGCGAAAAGCTTGAACGAATAATAAATTTCAATGAACATACAAAATTATTTTTGAATAAACCCGATAAAAGTAAAGTTTTCTTTTCTGGCTTCTTCTTTCTTTCGAGAAAGCGAAAAGGTCAACTTTTAATACATTTTCGAAACATTCTGTGCTGTTATTTTCAGTTTGTAAAGTAATTTGCCTCCTTTTATATTGTGTGGAAACAGATTGTGGAAAAGTTTTAATCCTCGAAATTAAAAAGTAAAGGGAAGGAAGTAATTCGCACCACCTTAGAATATTTTTGGACATAACCAAAACGAGATGTGTGCTTGCATCTGCTTTTACATATTTAAATGTTTTTATTAATAAATAAATGTTAATTATGTATGTAGTGCTAGTAGATACATATAATAATTTTTAATTATTTCAAAACACACACACATATATATGTATGTAATTAATATTAAGAAAAGAGAAGTATATAAGCTTTGTGCATGTAGTATTATTAAAACAAAGGAATTATTATAAATAATGAATATAAACAAGGTAAGAAGAAAAAATGAATTTAAAAGAAATGTTTGTATTTACTGTTTATTAAATTATTATTATATAAATAGGCTGTGCATATAACAAAAACCGTCAAATATACTGTGTTATTTAAAAAAGAATCAAACTCAAATGGGCTAAGGAATTTAGAGCCTAAAGTTACCACACCAAAGTTTAAAAAATTGCTTGATGTCATTCATTAAGTTAACAGTTCACTTAAAGTTTAAATTTTACTTTTTAGAAGGAAAATTAAAATTTGTTTGTGTGTAACGTAGCAATGACATAATTCGAGTTTGTGAATATACAGTGTGTCCACTGATTAATAAGAAAATTTTTTTTTGGAATCACTTATCCACATTCTGGTGGCTACAGAAAGTATTAGCGTGACTAGCGTCAAGATTTTATTATTATTAAATTAATCCAAACAGAAGTAGCTGTCCGTATAGCTACAGATGGATGATATTCTTTGGGCGGACGGTTTGACTTGCATCTAGACCAGAAACGGAACAACAAAACTGTATTGTTATTCGATTGCTTAGATTAATAAGGACGCTGTTTAAACTACAATTTTGACTGTGTCCACACGTGCGTCAATACTTAACATTTACAGAAAAATGTTTTTGTTAAGTTACTAAAGGGACTTGGATGTAACTTTCCATATTGTTATAATTTAGTTAACATTTACTTTGGGTTACAATGTAATTTCTTCCTATCATTTTCTGTTGTCGAAATAGATATTCGAGTCCCACGTTGGGCGCCAAATATATTACCCCGCAATCTTTACTGTATTGAAAATCGCTTTTTCTCATCTATTCTTGCGTATTGATGTTATGGTGCTATCCTAGAAATAATTCTTGTTTATGCTTCTGAGATTTAATGGTGTTATGGTTGAAATAATCACCAATGAATGTTCTTCATGATATCTAGTACAACACCAAGAAGGTGCTACGAAATCAAAAATATTTTTGGAATTCCAGTCTATTCAGCTTGATTTTTCTGGTGATCGCGATTCGACCTCACGTTCTTAAGATATTACACCAATAATATGGTAAATGTGTTTCGCTTTGTTAAGTCTTGTGTATTGATGGTCACAATGATTGATTATACTTTTGAAGTTTGTCTTTGAAAATGTTTGGCTTGTTATGAATTAGATCTATTGATAATTATTCGTGATTGTGGATTTTAGCTTCACATTGTTGGGTTCACTTTTAAATCTTGCTTGAGAGTGTAGTCTTGTGTATTATTGATGATTTTTTCATAGAAATCTTGTGATCCTAAGATAACAATTGTATTATTGCTGACTGAGATAACCACTGATAAATGTTCTTCATGAAACTAATGCAACACCAACAGGATTCTGCAAAATCGTCAAGGTAGTTTTGATATTTCAGTTCATCTAGCTTGAGATCTAATAATTTGCTTGTTGTGTTCCAGAAATAATCATTATTTCTTGGAAAAGTCTTCTTTAAGAGTATAATGTAACCTTGCTTATTGTTGTTGGTTTCACAAGGTATTGTTAAATTTAAATCAGAGTACTGTAATGATAATTGCATTTTTTTGGGGGGGGTTTAACTGTACTATATTCACCAATAAATGTTCTTCACGAAATCGGGTACAACACCAAATAGATTTCCCAAGATGTTTTGTTATATTATCTGAGATTTGACTTTTTTAAGAATTGCGAATTACTGTTGTAATCCTGAAATGATGATGATTAAATGTACTTCAAGTATCGCTGAGATAACCACCTTTCTTTATGTTCTTTGTGAAATATACAATGTAACACCAAGAAAAACTGTAAGAAGTCGTCATGATATATTTTCTTATTTGATTATGTTACGGTCG
The DNA here is from genome assembly GCA_011009095.1 of Ignelater luminosus. Taxonomy (NCBI): domain Eukaryota; kingdom Metazoa; phylum Arthropoda; class Insecta; order Coleoptera; family Elateridae; genus Ignelater; species Ignelater luminosus. The sequence goes on along the minus strand of VTPC01000710.1, from coordinate 10,339 downwards.
CTAATTCGAGCCCCACGTTGATGGGCGCCAATAATATTGCAACGACCCCGTATAGTAACAGCTGTACTTTCTGACTGATATTCAATATTCATGAGGAAAGGAATTTACTAAAGAGTGATGGCAAAGCTCCACTTTAGAGCTAAGAAGACTATCAGTCTTAAACTTACTAAAATAATGTTAGTACTATTTTAATAAATGTTTACGCATACACACCTGAAACTTTGCATTTCACTTTATACAAGATAGAAATGTGATGCTAACTAACACCATTATCTTGAAGATGGAATTTTTTTTATTTCGAAGATGTTTTTGCTGGACATACTGTATGTGTAGAAATATCATTGCTGCGTTACTCTCTTTAATATTACAAAATCTGTTAAGATTCCTGTTTAAATTAGTAAAGTATTCGAGATGATTTTGTATCGTTTCATTATGAACTGGAGGTAAGTTTTTATGTCACTGCACTTTTAAATAATATATCACACGCTCGCAAACCAAATTCTAAGGGTCTAAATTCAAAAGAAACTTAATATTACTATACTATAGATGTCACCGAATTCGATATTAATAAAATTATATAATAGTCGATAAGTTTAATTTAAATGTTTAATACTATGTTGTAATATTATAATGGTAATGACTGGAAATTAATATTAATTAAATGTATCATGTTACTAATGATTACTAATTAATTAAATTCGTAGTATACTCTTATTATAATATACAATTAGGATTAATATACATATAGATGTCGCGAAAATGAATGTTATAGTTGTTTGTAACAAAGCGCAATGCATACCTAGATGTATTTCTTTTAAAAATTATCATAATATTATAATAATTGTCAAATCGATTTTTTTATTATGTTATTGTCATTAAAGTGCTGTTATATTACCTCATAAATAATGTAAAATCTCTATATCATACCGTGTAATATTAATGTGTGTATTTTCTAGATGATACAGCTAAGCACAACGTTTTTTTATTTCTTGAAAGTAATTTTCCAACATTTATTTTGCGCTTTTTTGCAATTAATTAGGCCCTCATTTAATTAAATACAATCAGCAGCTTTTGTTTCTGGTCATTCAGCGCTTTTCGCTTTTTTTTTCTGTAAAGAGCACAAGTATAAATAAGCCCAACAGCAACAACAACAATATCAGCAACACACAAAATGAATGTTTATCATCATTCTTATTAATGTATATTATACCATAAAAATGTAATTTACACAATTTAATTGCGCAGACCCTTAATACCATTTCCGCGGAGAAGAATTCTACTATTGTGTTTCCGCTGCCTATCGATATGCTGACATACTTCATGCAATCCAAGGGTGCCTAAAAAAGGACTCTCACTCTCACGTACATACATTAATGGTTAATGAAAAGGAAGAAGGAAGGTTTTGTGTGAAATCAGATTGGGTTGTTTTAATAATAATAATAATAATAATAATAATGCAAAAAAATAAAATAATAATCATCATGGACGTAGATTAATGGGAAGTGATCGTTTTTTGGCACTTTGTTTTATTAAACAAAATAGTATTTAATGTTATACTATAACTATATATTTGCATTTTGCACTTCTCTTTACTCTATTTTTACCTAACTTGAAAAGAAAAACAAAGAAATATTGTTCATACTTTGTACATGTTTGTGATGTAGAGTTTAATATATGTTGTTTTAACTTTTGTCGTATAGTTTTTTCATCCTAAGAAAATTCCTATCCAAGAAAAACTGAAATAATACTGATTAGTACAGAAAGCATTTGGTGTTAACTTTGAAACTATCACATCTATATTGATGTCAGTTCTAAATTTTATTTTTTGCAATTGTGTTTTAATTTATTCAAGATATTTGTGAACAAAATTTGTCTGATATTATCCTTTTCCTGTTTTCTTTTTCAGTTTGTAATTTTAAGTTGTCGAAGAACCTGAACAAATGTTCCAGAAACAGTAGAAAGAAAGATACCCATGACGATGACATATAGTGATAACACCTTGAAGGTAAGTTAGCCTTAGTTAACTATATTATGAAGATATTAAAAATTCATCATTAGAAGAAATTTGAGGGCCGCTTCCACTTATTTAGCCTTGTTATACCTTAATAATATTATCATGCTTGTTGAGTAGGGTGGGCTGTAAAATGAAGATTTTCGATTTGCAAATTCTAAAAGTGCGGAAAAATAACGAAACAATTCTCAACTTTAATCTTCCTTTCGCGCAAGAGGCCTAAAGTTAGACAAAATTGCTACATAATTTATTTTTTTAACTTATGATCAGACATACTAATAGTGCGGTAAGATTCTAGGTAATCACGAATTGCTAACTCTGTCCTACCTGCTTATAATCCCTAACCCGAATTGCTAACTGCTTGTACGACGATTGACCTCATGTCGATAATCCAAACACGAACTGCTAACTTTAGTTGCAGGTAGGGGAGAAGTGCCATGATTGGGACAGGATTTCAATGGGACACTGTTAGTATTTCCCACCAATTTTAAATTAGTGTATTCATTAATTTACAATAGGTAGCAGCACCCTAGATCATGTATTTAAGCATCTTCGTTTATTCATTTGCGTGCATCCAGTATGTGGGTGAGCCGATTTTAGTTTTATCGCGTAAAAGTAAAGTTTCTCAAGGTACAGAAATGCTTTAAACATTTAAAACTTCAAGAGAAAAACTGAACGGCGTGTTTTTTTCAAGGTAAGTGGTAAATAGGCTTATATTTAAAGGTATAACGCTTGCGATATAACCTCAACATTTTTGATATTTTTATGGTTTATCTGAAAACGTAAACATGCGATGAATGGGACATTGTTCACTGCTATGAATGGGCCATGCGCCATTCATCACCTGCAATCTAATTTCAGAAATTTAAAAAAAAGATGTGGTGGATTAAAAACTACTTTGGTAAAAACAAATTTAACAAATGATATACATGGAGTGTAAAAATTTGATCTTGCAAAATAGAATGCCTTTATTCATCTTTTCACATTGATTTTATTTTTTAATGTCAATTTTACAGTTTTTCTGCTATCTATAGGTATATCATACTATTTTCAATTTGGCATTTGCAAAATTTTTTTAGGTTTTTTCTTTATGAAAAATAAAAAAGTCTTTGTGTTGTAGTACATGTTTTTGGACACGTTGTATAAAGTTACGTAACTTTTAGCAACTATTATTTTTTTTCAACTTTTAGATGAATAGAAAAGAAAATTCCGAAGCTAGGAGGGAACGTGTGCCGCCAGATCGTATGGAGAGAGTTATAAGAGAAATTCTTATAGACAAAGTTTCAGTTCGTGAAACATCTAGGATTTATAAAATTTCGAAATCAGCACTGCAACGAGCAGTTAAAAAAGCTATGCAACTGCTCAATGCTGAAAAATTTAAACACGAGCCTAATATCGGCAATAGAAGAATATTTACAACCGAGCAAAAAAAACATTATGCAAATATTTGTTAACTGCTTCGAAAATGTGTTATGGACTTGATTCCACCGCGTTTCGCAATATGCCAAAGAATTAAATCTTATTATTCCACCAACTTGGGAAAAAGAAAAGAAAGCAATGGAGGACTAGTTAAGATACTTTAGACAAAGGTATAAGGCATTACTTTCCCTTAAAAAACCAGAAGAAATTAGCCTCAGCAGAGCTACCGCTTTCAATCCCACAACAGTAAACAACATTTTTGATAATTTAGAAAGGCTAATGGGAAAATACAACTTTACGGCAGATAGAATCTACATCTGCGACTGTTTCGGATCCACCAAGGGTATTTGCCAAAAAGGGATTAAACCAAGGAGGCCAGGCTACATGGTACCCCTCCCCTACTTCCTTTTTTCAACTACCTGCGTAAAGGCTTGTTTACACGAGGACAGTCAACTAAATTTTAAGTCACTTGGACGTGTGTAAACAGTGCGCCGGTAGTAAAGAGCAAGTTGCTGGACAAGTAGAAATTTAGTTAACTGGAATAGAATAAATTCTAGTTTGAATAGACGGTAACTAGTTGCTTGTCCCGTTTAAACAGGTATTTTATTAGGCAAGTGGCAAGTTCATAAGTTGATATAGTCTGTAGCTGTACACTACTGAACACACAAAGACGTCGAAGTGGACTGAAAATACAACAGTCCATTTGTGTCGGAGTAGGTCAAACATGAATGCCTCTGATATATTAAATATATTGAAGATCCAAACAAACAAGCTCGGAATGCAGCTCTTTTAGCGATGAAAACATCCATTATTAGAATATAACGGATTATGCTATTACATATCTTTACATACTGTTGCTGCCTCTTTATCTTCTAAGGTCTGACAACAAGACTAAAACTATTGCAGCTGAACTTACCACATACCAGCTTGTAAGTGAATAGCCCTTGATCAAAAAGCAGTAAACGTGTAAACAATCAAAATCATTCAGATAGGATTCACAAAATAATAAGAATTAAAAAAAATGCTTAGTATACGTAAGTACACACTAAAGAAAAGTGTAAAAAGATAACCACTTTTGATTTTCAGTCTATATTTTCAAAAATTATTAGGTATAAGGCAACTTTAAAAGTTAAAAGAATTACCTACATATAAGAATAAATCAGAATACCTTCAGATTATATATATATAAATGAAATTAAAGTTTTTATTGCAATATTTAACTTTGCAGAGAACAAATTAAAACATCCATATCCACCCATCATAAAACTGAGACGACCCCTCTGGTCGAGTTAGCAGTTCGGGTGCACCGAAAATTCTAATAGCGTGGAAAAGGTACCTAACAGTGTCCTATATAAAAGGAAAAAAAGATTTTTCCATTAAAATAAAGTCTTCAACTTGTGCATTGGGCTCAAAATAGCATAAAATACCTAAAAAATGTGATATTCTGACATTTGTCATGCATTCCTATATTGATAAAAAGTATCGAATAAAACTAGTCATTGCCTCTTATTACGATAGCGTAATATTAAATACTTATCATTTGTTAAAAAAAATATAGGAATTAGGTTACTACAGACATGCAAGGCGCGACGGCGGCGTGACTTGACGCCCTGGAGATTGGTGACTCGGGAGGGCTGGCGTGGGGGCTCGTTCGCAGTCAGTCAAAGTCAAGTCAAACCATGATTATTCCTGCAGCAGAGGCCACTGTAGGCATTACGGCTTTTCGGCCTAGTTGGAATTTTGTTGTTCGGGTGGTGAAAGCTGCTGCAGCACGCGGTCGAGATGGGTGATTAAAACTTTTCTCTTAAAACATGTCTGTCCCGGTCAGGGAGGAAGAAGTGGAGGTTCGGCGGGTCGACTCAGTCGTCGGTCCGGTCTCCAGTTCTTCCTCGACTCCACCGTCGCTGTAGGTGTAAGGGCAATCACGCCGAGCGCGCCCACTCATACTACGATACTACTCGCAGTCCTTGCAAATTAATACCTCACCACTCACCACCAACCACCAGTACCAGTGTTCAGTGCAATTTCGGAAAGACAACTTGCTCTACGTAATTACAGTTTTTAGTGCACCTATCTATAGTTCTTTTTCATTTATATATTTAACTTTTTATATGTATGTATGTTTCAGTTTTTTGGTTTTTTTTGGTTTAGTTCTAAGTATGGTGTGTTTGTTTAAATTAAACAAAATGAACGAAAACAAATAAACTTTGTATTACGAGACAACGTCATTGTTGTCCTTTCTTTAGATTCTCTAAGAAACTAAGTGAAACTTGTCTTCCAACATATTTCGAGGTTTTGCTATGCTGTTTGGAAGAAAGGTATGAACAGTCAGATTCAAAACAAAAAATTAATTTTGCTCCAATGGCAGATATTGTAGCTAACAAAGTAGTTCAAATATACCAGAAGGCATCAATCCCTACTGTGTCTCACACTAGGGTTGTGCAGATGATAAAAACGTATCATGAAGCTTACTATAATCTAAAAAAATCGTATAATAGAAATAAACAAAAGGTTGGCTATAAAACAAAGGTAGAAACACTTGTGAACGATGGCAAATCAAAATTCTTTGAATCACTTGTAAGAAAAAAGCTGCTTGTAATTGCCCAGTTATAATTCAATGTGATTGTGAGAAAGAAAAAAAGTTTCAGTCCTTGAAAGAAAATTCCTATTGGACGAAAGATCCAGCAGATTGTGTTACATTGGTAGTTGAGATAAGCAAGAAACCAGAAAACTGGAGAAAAGACTTTAATGAAAAAGTTTGGAGGTTTCCATGAAAGCCCAGGAAAACTCTAATGACATTACACCTGTCAGTGAGGACAAAGACAACCTAGGTCTACATTATTTGCAGAAAAAGATTTAGTTTCCCCAAGTACCTCTCAAATGAGAATAAAGTTGTCGGCTACTTCTTTAACAAGTGCTCAGTTTGGATTATCTGAGAGAGCTACAGCGGCAGTAGCCTCAAGTGTGTTGGAAGATGTTGGCCTCATTTCCAATAAAAACTTCTTACTTGTAGTACACAAAAATAAAGTAAGACGGGAAAAAATAGCCTCGAAAAACGTTGCAATTCACCGAGAGTTTATCTCCACTGCGGGCCTTGTACTTCGATGGAAGAAAAGACAACATCATGGTCCTAGAACAAATTGGAGCTAAGTTTTATCGACGTGAGGTGGTTGAGGAGCATATTAGTTTAATTCAAGAGCCAGAAGGTCAGTTTCTTGAACATGTCACGCCAGCCAGTGGTATTGGACTTAACATCGCAAACAGCATTTTCCAATATATTTCTGAAAGCCATTATGACCTAAATACACTTGTTGCTAGTGGGTGTGATGGAACAGCGACAAATACTGGATGGATAAATGGAGTTATTTGCCATATTGAGCTCAAACTGAAGAGACCATTGCAGTGGCTTATTTGCATGTTGCATTTTAATGAGTTGCCTTTCAGACATTTATTTGCTCGGTTGGATGGAACCACATCAGGTCCAAAGTCTTTTAATGGGACAATAGGAAAACGGTTAACTGGATGCGAGAAACTATCCGTAGTAAAATTTGAACTCATTCCATCTGAAGAAATTCTTGTGACTAAAACTGATCTGAGCAAAGGCCAGTTACACCTCCAGTGCAAACAGGAGAATGCTCTAGCGATCTTGCGGCAAATTGTCTCTTCATGTGCAATGACTTTGATAGGCCGGAAAAGAATAATTGTGTTCAATAATTCTGGAATCGTCAATTTTTTTTTGGATTCAGTTCCCGGGAATCAGTTACGGAAAACATTTCGTCTTTGGAAAGGCAGCGATGCAATGTACCAACACATATAACCAGTGTTTCTGCAAAACAAAACTTCTTGCAAACTTTTATGGTTGTATTATCTACTCGAAAATTGTACTCAAATGATGTCTACTTTTCAGGATGAGATCCATTTCTAACACGTTTCCTGTTACTTTGTTTGCTTTTATTAGTCCTCTAATAAAAACATTTTGACCAGAGTAATCACCTAGTTTACAAAATGAATCAAAAATTGATCTGCGTTGGTCTGCTTCCATTTTGTCATTACAGTTTTGTTTACAGTTACACGGACTGTTTACAAAAGCTTTAGATGGAACAAATTTCCGGATGATAAAATATACTCTTGCCCATCATTTTGGCGATTTTTTCTAATATTAATTTTCTATCTTGTTAACAGTTCTCTTTTTACCTCGTGTGTTCTCTTCTTTGTTATCTGCTCTGATGTTGTCTGACACGGGACACGTTGAAGTACTTGGCGAATTTGAGTTCTGTATTTCAAAAGGCATTGAAGTAGTACTTGGTAAATTTAAATTTTGTATTTCTGGTGCATCATCTATATCGTCGTCTGCAATATAAACACAGGCAAAACTGTAATACGGCGCCAACAGCAACAACTTAACCTAGAAATCGAAAGAAACTCTAACTTACCACTGGTACTTTCATAGGATTTATTATACTGATAGTCTCGTAAAGATCACCTTCAGACGGCTCTGGGGACTGCATATCTATGCTTTTGTATTATTTATAATTATTAATTAACCACAACACAAACGACAAAAGCGTAAACTTTAGAACCGCCACGAACAGCTGATTATGAATGGACTTGATCCTCTTTAGTAAGACACAATAAGAGATACCTGCCTAATCTCGCTGTTGTGGTGATTAAAAAGAGTCAAAGTTTTCAAACATTTTCACTGTTCTCTTTAAGCATGAATACGTTTCGATCTATTTCCAACAGGGGCTTGCAATTTAGTTTAAATTAAAGGGCGAGAAGTATCTTTTCATAACATGAACACAACAGTCAAATTCATGTTTACTTTCTGTAATTTCCAGGACATTTTATTTCACAAAATTAATTTTCGACATTAACCCAATGTTTTGAAATTCTAAAAAAATATGTACATATTCCTTGGTATTTTTTCTATAAGCTTGCAAAATATCAAGATGGAATTCCTCTTATTTAGTTGGTAATATTATAGCATAGTGGAAAGTTAATTAAGGTGTTAACATAGGCGCTGACTACGTGGGTGTTTCGGGGCTCGAGCACCCACAGTAAAATACGTATCAGTAGGAAAGATTCACGTAGATACTATAAGTATAACTATAAAGTCTTACATTTTAAAAATATTGATCGCCCACAGAAATTTTATAGTCAGCACCTGTGGGAGTGGGTGTTAATATACTATAAATTCAAAATAAACGTGAAAAATCGAAAGAGGTTAAGTGATAAACGAACGACCTTTGAGGTAACAAATATATATGAGACTTCAATTGCGGATTTCTATGAAAATAATTTTAAACTTTAGAAAACAGAAAAGTAACTATTATTAGGCAAATAAATAATAGAATTTAAAAATAGCATAGTAATTACTGTGAACAAACCAAAATAAGATTATTAACTTAGCATGGAACTAAAATCTAGTTTCAAAATAGTGCGAATTAAACTATTAAGCACGCTGAGAAGGGGGCTAACCCTCAAGGGATCGAAGCTAGTTACTCATTTAACGCAGCACGTGTAAAAATGGATAGTGATGATTTTTGGAAATATCAAGGAAAAGACCAGATGAAGAGGAAGAGATTTTTAATAGAAAAGAACACCCAGAATGCCTATCAAAGACAAAAATCGTGAAGCTAAATTGGAAAAAGTGTTGGGAATGCTAGAAGATTTAACAACCGAAGTTAAAGAATTAAGGGAAGAACAAAAAAGAATATAGGAAATACATGAGAGAGCTTAGACAAGAAAATCAAAAATTAAAACAAGAGAATACAAAATGCAAACAACGAATAGATGAAACAGAGAAGAAAATAGATAGCATGGAGAAGGGAAAAAGAAGAAATAACGTCGTACTGCAGGAAATAGAGCTAAACTCCCGAGACCAAAATGCAGATAGGAAACTTGCTGCGTATATAGAAACAGATATAAAGTGTGCAAGAAAGCTTAGAAATAAAACATGCCTAATAGAAATAAAGAATGCAACAGAGAAGGAAATAATAATGAAAAATAGAAAGAAGTTGAAACACATAAAAGAAAAGAGAATATATATAAACGATGACATGACCAAGACAGAAAGAGAAATACAAGAAAAATAATAGAAGGCAAAGATGAGTGGATATGGAATAAAGATAAGGATCAATTTGAAGAAAAAAAGAAAACGACACCAAAAAACTAGGCGACAACAGACCAGGCACTGAAAAAAGCTAAGAGACGGAAAAGTAGGAAAAATAAACAAAAAATGAATTTGAGTACATGGAATGTTAAGGGAACCTACTAAACGGGCAAACTCAAGACATTAATAAACGAAATAAAAAAGGATAAACTGGACATAGTAGCACTGCAAGAAACCAAACAGCTAGAGATAGAAATTATGGAAATGGATGATGTAATATTTTTCAAAAGTGGAGGAGAAAATAGATACCAGGAACAAGATTTATGGTTCAAAAAAGATGCAAGGAAAAAGTGATTGCATTTAATCCAATATCGGATAGATTATGCTCGATAAGGTTAAAAGGAAAACAGCGAAATATGCACATGATAAATATCCACACACCTACAGAAGACGCAAGAGAAGAGGACAAAGATGAATTTTATGAAAAATTGGATATGAAATATGAAAAACTACCAAATTAAGATATAAAAATAGCGACAGGAGACCGCAATGCAAAAGGAGGATATGAACGAGAATATAACTGGGAAATATAGAGGTGACAAATGACAATGGACGATGAATAATAAGTTTTGCAATGGAAAGTGGAATGGTCATAAGGGGTACACAGTTAAGTAGGAAAGAAATTTATAAAGGGACATGGGTATCCCCAGACAGAAAAACAGGAAATCAAATTGACTATGGTGTTACGAGGGTGGTCTGAAAAGTTTCCGACCTAACAAAGATACAAGACATTTTTT